>JAVIAB010000092.1:59838801-59901485 GCA_032433765.1 Megaustenia siamemsis
ATGCCAATGCTGCATGGTGCCAAATGCACCATGCAAAAATGTTAAAATCCATGCTCAAAATACCCTTCCTCACTACTCCCCGCTATTTTTCCTAAATCCAATTGCTGCTCATCTAATTCAGTATTGATTTTATCTGAATCCTTCCTTGTTTAAATTTTAGCAAGATTTTTGTAACATGGCTCATTAGGCTTATTGTTCTGAAGTCACTGCATTCAACTACACCATTCCTTTTCGCAATGCAATGAAAGTTGATGTTTTTTAGTTCATTGGTATGTATCCTGTGTGGTATATGTCGTTGCATATGTCTGTAATCACATCAATGCCAAAATCTTCTGTGTGCCTGTATCACATCTATCTGTATGCTTTCAGGTCCTGCTGCATGTCCCTTTTTCATTGTTTTTATAGCTTTTTCCACCTCAGATTTTAAGATTTTATAGCCTGTTTACATTTTATAACTGGTTTCTTGTCCCTTTGATCCTGAAATAGTTCTGTTATATTTCCTGCCATCTATCTATAATATCCTTATTGTCTGTTAGCATTTTTCCTTTTTTGTCTGCAATTCATCCACCTTCTGTCCGGTTCACCCAGCCTTTAATGGGTACCTGAATTTTTTCAGGGAAAGTGAAGCGGCACGGGCGTAATACCGACCACATTACCCCAAAAATCATGTGCCGAAGGTCTGTAAGATATACGGTCACAACACCATATTCCTTATACGCCACTTGCGTGACGGGAGTACTTTACTTTTTTTTTTTTTTTTTACTTACTATTCTCTTATTTCTGTGTGCATTCCTCTTAAAGTCTTGTTTGCTTTCCATAGTTTCTTTTCTATAAATTTTTGCTGAGCAGTCTTCTTTTGCCTTTTTGCACATTTTTGCGTATCTCATTATCTAATTTATTGTATTGGGCAGTGTTCTTCGCTTGTCTCCTTTCTTCCATTTTTTTCTAAGATGGTGTTAGTTATCCATTTTTGTTTTTTGTTTGGTGTTGTTTTGTAAGGTGTTGCAGGTTTCTTGTATGCTTTTTCTTTATGCACTGCCATTTGGTTGTTACTTTTCATCATGATTTTTCTCTTCTGTATTGTTCATTCCTTCTTCTAGCAGCTTCTGTATGTGTTCTTTACTTGTATTGTATATGTATCTTTATATCTTTTTTGATTTAAAGCTGTTATATCTAGTGGATTTGTTGATGAATTAGACGTTTGCGTTTCTCTTTAGTTTGATTTTCATTTTAATCATTACAGGATTGTGATCTGAATTAATATCTGCTCCTGGTAGGTTTTGGCTTTCTTTACGCTGTTACGGAACCTTTCTTTTATCAGTATGTAATGTATTTGACTTTGCTATTTTCGCTTTCTGGGCCGTTGATCATTTTTGATTTATCCGCCCCATCCACCGTCACAGACTTTTCACATATGGGTTGAACATACCCGGTTTTGCCGGCACATTTTTTCGAACCATGTGCTTGCCTATCGAACCGCGAACACACGACACAAAAGAATAAATCATATTCCACTTAAATATCGGTAATCACAGTTCATCCACACGTCCAGAACTAAAACATACACCAAACGGGGAATGCAACACATAATTTCACAACTAGACTGTCGCGTATATCATTTAAATATATCAGCAATTGCCGAATTATAAAAAAACGACTACACGAAGCCGCCATGACACCGGAACCAACCTATATACAGTTTATACACGGCTGCAGTAACGAAGTCAGAACAGCAATGTCATTTTGAAATTTAAAAAGGAATATGACAGGGGGGTGCGTAATGTCTCTCCCCCCCCCCCATTCCAAGTTTTTTTTTTTTTATTTTTTTTTTCTTGCATTAAATAATTTCTTAGTTATGGCCCATCTGAAACAGACGATCAAGTACTGTCTGTTACATACCTGCAAGAGCAATAAAAGAGTCTAAACACACAGTAGATACAACATGATATCAACTTTGGCAAAACAGAAGTAGCGAAAACATCGCAAAAGAAAAAGTATCGATAATTGTTGTGTTTAATATATCATCATCATGTGCCATACTGGTTGGTAGGTGATCATGTCCCTCCACAATCTTCTATCTACAGTGCATCGTATCATTCTGTTGTTGACTGTTTTCCATGCCATGACACCAAGCTATCCAGTATTTTCTCTCTTTGTCGCCCGCGATCTCTCTTTCCTTTTATTTTGCCAGTTGTAACCAAGTATTCCAACTTTTCTCTTCTCGTGATTGCCCCGAAAAATGTTGATTGCTTCTTCTGATGTTTTTAAGAGCTCCCTTTTTGTGTTGGCCTCTTTGAGAACTTCCTCGTTGGTCTTTTTAGCTGTCCAGGAAGCTTTCAACATTATCTAGAAATCCCATCTCTGTGGCCTCTAATCGTCTTTTCATTTGCTTGTCTACTGTCCATGATTTCGCTTCCATAGGTCAGAATTGGTTCTATATAGCACCGATGAACTCTCTTTTCTCATTTTTATTGACATAGATTTGTTGCATACGACATTTTTCATGTTTAATATATACAGGATGTTTATAAGAGTTGCTGTACAGTGAAAATATTTGTGAAATTACGATAAATTATAACGTAATTTTATTATTCATCTAGACACTACTGCTATTGGTTGGCTTGTATTGGGTAAAGTGGCTGTTCACACGATGACGTTGTGTCTACAGCATGTGCTCAAAATGTTCACCGCCGACCTCAAAACATTTGTTGACTCGCTCTTCATATTTTGAAAACCTTCTGGATAATGACCGGTGTTATTTGTTGGATCTGGGTGACGATTTCTGCCTTCAGGCCATTAAATGTTTGCGGATTATTTAGATCCACCTTTACTTTCAGCGCACCCCACAGATAACGACTTGTGAGTCTGGAAATTTCAGCGCAGTTTTTTGTCGAATTACTTCTTCAGTATATTTGTTACCATTACGGAAGACATGCGCAACAAAAAAATACCATGTTTTCAATGTTTAACTTCATTTCTTTTCAGCAACGAACTGTAAATATAACAACGGCTTGTTGTGTTATGCTTCTGTCGGGATTGTGGATACAGAACGTCATGACGTAAATTTCATCGATTGGTGACGTAATTTCAAAAATATATTTCAAGTCACTGCACAACGACTTTATAAAACATCCTCTATAATGACGTGTACGAATAACGATGATCTACAAGTCTTTTCCGAATACAAAATATATTGTTTATGTCATTTTTGAGCGATTTGTCTATCAGTAACTGCATCTTTTTGCATTAGTTTGGCTAATTACATCTGATACAGTCGTCTACTTTGGCTTTACGCTTTCGTTAGTGGTTGCTTTCAGATTTCTTGTTGACAGTTTGTGTAATCCCTGGAGGGAGAGAACCTTTCCTCTGTTACGGTCTGTGTGTTAGCTAGAACAGTGAATGTCTGTGCCAGTGTAGTCTTCAATCAGCAGCGAATCATTTCAGGGAAAAGGTTTGTTTACTCGCACTCACTTTCTGAAAATAGCCTAGTGGTTGGTCTTGGTTTCTCGTGACAAGGCGCTGTACCGAAGAGTATAGGTTCGATCCTACTTCGGACCAACTATTGTTCTTTGTTTTTCTGTTGTTGATTGTGATTTTTTTCCCGTGTGCTATAAGCATACCTCTTCTCCTGAAATGATTCGCTGATCTATCGCCTCGGAAGTTTCCCCTCTATTATAATATTCATTTTTTTTTTAAAATGGTCTCATTGTCATAGGTTTTCTTATTAATTGTATTGTTTCTGGGTCTAAATTTTCTTGGTTTTGGTCTTTTAATGTAGCTTTACCGGTGCTTTAAAAAAAAATTGGCACATGGTTTCTTCTATTTCAGAGTGAACTTTCTTTCTGTTTTTCTTTATTCCTCCCTCCCTCCCCCCTCCCTCCCTCCTTCCCTCCTTCCTTCCTTCCTTCCTTCCTTCCTTCCTTCCTTCCTTCCTTCCTTCCTTCCTTCTTCCTTCCTTCCTTCCTTCCTTCCTTCCTTCCTTCCTTCCTTCCTTCCTTCCTTCCTTCCTTCCTTCCTTCCTTCCTTCCTTCCTTCCTTCCTTCCTTCCTTCCTTCCTTCCTTCCTTCCTTCCTTCCTCCTTCCTTCCTTCCTTCTTCCTTCCTTCCTTCCTTCCTTCCTTCCTTCCTTCCTTCCTTCCTTCCTTCCTTCCTTCCTTCCTTCCTTCCTTCCTTCCTTCCTTCCTTCCTTCCTTCCTTCCTTCCTTCCTTCCTTCCTTCCTTCCTTCCTTCCTTCCTTCCTTCCTTCCTTCCTTCCTTTCCATCCCTTCCTTCCTTTCCTTCCTTCCTTTCATTTCCTTTCCTTTCATTTCCTTTCCTTCCTTTCCCTCCCTCCCTCCTTCCTTCCTTCCTTCCTTCCTTCCTTCCCTCCTTCCTTCCTTCCTTCCCTCCTTCCTTCCCTCCTTCCTTCCTTATTCTTTCTGACGTTTTCTCGATGGCTGCTAAAAGAATGAATAGGTATCTACTCCATCCGCCCTTAAAAGGACGTTTAGTTGGCGTAGATAGTTTGTGTGTGGTTTACTTACCTATCGAACCAACACATCCGACTTCAGCACCGCATTTTTGAGTAACGGGGTTTCTTTCCTCTTCGATCCGTATTCGCTTGACCATGCTGAACAGTCTGCTTCCTTGAGCACCACTGGGAGATGGTGCAGGGTTTTCATCAGCTCTGTTGTTCGCCGAACTCGACGCATGTTGATCACTGGCCACACTCTGCTCTTAGGCTGGACGGGAGTCTTTAACACAGAACGCGGGTCCACCGAGAACCTTAGGCTCCCCGGTGAACTCAGGTGTGTGTGAGTGGACCTAGCTCTCTGAGTTGAGAGGAAGGTGATAACAGCGAGGAAGAACCGTAAATCTGCCCTCCCTTAAAACCGCCTAAATGTGTGATCTAGTACCAGCTTGTTTTAATATGGCACCCACAACATTATTGTATGTTATAGGAACGGGGACTAGGTAGTCCAGAGGTGAAATGTCGGCTTCTCAATATGAAGGTTCCAGATATGGGAATTTATCAAAAATCTAATCCTTGGTTTACCGTGGTGTTGCCCATCCCTGGTCTTTGGATAGTGAAGTTCTATGTCTAGTTTTCTCAGAACGACGAAAAACAGGAGGTCCCGTGTTAAAGAATCATGGCAGCTTAAAGTCGAAAAAAGTACGCCAAAAAAGGCTGTTGTGCGACCAAAAATTGTTAAGCAAAAATCTGCCGATGTCGAAGACGGATGGAATGTATGTCGGGCTGAAAGGCGTAGATACCGCGACTTTGCCGTAAAATAGCGACATAAGGCATGCAACGCACTTAACGAATGAACGATAAGAAGAAAAATTGTTATAGGTTATTCGTTATATTTATTCACTTTTACAAGACATCCCAACTCTTGTTAATTTAGGGCATATTTTCAGGACATGCTCAGATAAGGCTTTTCTGCGCTTGTCTTCTTTACCGTTTAATGACTTCCTCACCAATAATCGCAAACTGATAAACACAAGCTAAGTCAAATAAAGTCGTTACAAATGAAGAAAACACACATCTACAAATAAACAGAAATAACAGTTGACCAAGATTACCGAAGGTTGACTAAACTACCCCCTAACTAGCCACATACGTCCTACACATATTGTTGCTTCTGTTACTACTGAGACTTGAAATATTCGCACTGATACCTGAAATATTCCAAAACGCTTCAGATTTCATTACTATTTTGGGCCAGGGTTCAACATTCTTTATCACAATCACGTGATCTCAATCTGATTGTACTTTACTGGCCCGTTTGTAGCTTCGAATATATGAGACAAAGGTCTCACGGACTGCTAGATATGGATCAATAATCAACCGACTTAACCTCTAACATAAAATACAATACAGCGTGTGTAAATCTTAATAGCAAAGGCAGTAGACGATGTGTGTATGTGCAGCACTTGCTGGAAAGGTCATGGCTACATGCATATAAATGGTGTTTGTTTAGTGACACAGTCATGCAGTGAGCATTTCATGTTGCTGGGGGTTACCCGGGATGTACACATTCCTGTGAGCAGAACTGCGTACTGCCATCGTCACCTACTAGTTCAGAGACATTTATGTTCGCTCTTTTTTATGGCCACAAACAAACAAAAGCTCAGCGGCGATACTCCTTGTGTCAGGGCTGAATTTAGGCCTTAGCTAAATACGCTACAGCTTAGAGCCACACAATACATAGGCCCCAAATTTGCTTATATAGCTAACTGTGATAAAGACATTAAGGTGTTCGTTTTAGAAGAGGGAGCACACACGTTTTATTCAGCTAAGCTAAGCTTTTGGCCTCACCTCATCCGGCCTTGCTTGTGACTGAAATGTAATGCACCATCTCCCTCAGCTTCTATAGTCCATTCCTATCGCTTGCCAGCATGCCAGGCATCAACAATCTCACCCACACTATGAGTGCGATACCTCCACTGTTTCTCCCACATATTGTCCTTCATATGTCAGACAAGAAGATCGTTGGAGGTCACGTGTTATTGCCGATGAATGTTGAGAATACCGTGGGTGGATAAAAATAACAAGAGGCATTCTAAAAGGGGCATCAACAAAAGCAGCTTGTTACTAACATCAGGAAAAAAACATGATTATTATTATTACTACAAAGTTCTTCCGGTTCACCCAGCCTTAAATGGGTACCGGGTTTTTTTTTCTGGGAAAGTAAAGCGGCACGGGCGTAATACCGACCACATTACCCCAAAAATCATGTGCTGAAGGTCTGTAAAATTTATAGTCACTAACACCATATTCCCTATACGCCACTTGGCGTGACGGGGGGCTCTTTACTTTTTACTACAAAGTAATGAAAATAGAACTGGGGCAAATATAGTAACAAATTGTGGAGAAAAAAAATAGTATTACGGGGCAACACATGGAAAGAGAGAGGGAAAGAGAGATAGAGAGAATATACCAGATTTTTTTTTTCTTTTTTATTGCTTCATGGGGAGTCATAACAGAATTGCTGAGAGTTGATAAACAATTGTAGAGATGGTACGTTTTGGAGAGATAGGATCACATACTCTAACAGGCACGGTACTTGATGATGATGTCTCCAGGAGTCCTCCACAACGTAACTATGTTTTGCACGTAATTCGCTCAGGTTGAATGAACGTCTTTGTTGTTGCTTCAATGTCTTTCTCACAAAACAGTGATTTTTGTATTGGCCCCCATGGCTTTCACCACAGCTAGTCAAGCGAGCTTCAACCTGCGTACACCCATCTCCCAACAAGTGTATTTTGAGCCATTTTTATCGTGTCGATTTTAAAAGTTTTTTTTTTTTTTTTTTTTTAAATGAAGCTATGGCTTGATGGCAAAATTACAGTGTTTCTGTTGATTTGTTATTTCTGTGGTCTTGTTCGCAACATGATAGTTATAAGGAGCCAGTATCGGGGTGTAACATACACCCCTACAAGGTATGGTGACAGATTTACAAAAAGGAAAACAACAAAATACTGACGTTTCGGCCTACATGCGGCCTTCTTCAGAAAACGAAAACAACAACAAAAAATTATGAAACACATATAAATACTACTACATGTAAGATGATTGGGACAGGTAAGTTAGGGGAGAAGTGGACAGAGAGATAGATATGGCTGGCATGGTGAAACGAGAGATAGAGATGTGTTATATATATGATTATGTATAAAGATAAGACTTAAGAGTGTAGACAGAATTCGTCCGGTCTCAATGAAAGATGGCTATCAAATGCCAATGGAAGGACCTGCTGAGGAATTAGTCATGTGGTTAGATCGAGGGCAGACTGGTTGTGAAGCAGTCAAGCGTGACACAGGTAAAGACTATAGATCTATGAGAAGTATGAAGGTCAACAAAGCAGATATTCCCCATGAGCCTTAGCGATAAGTGAGAGCGTATGGAGGAACAGGTACTGATTAGGGATATTGAGAAGTGTGAGGGCAAACGATCCAGTCATACATTCCCCAAACACCATAGCGATAAATGAGGCGTGATAGAGGATAATCAAAATATGTGGTACAGAACCAGAAAATAACATGAGGGATCACATCTGGTGGTAGGGGGCCAAAACCAGAGCATGGGATGAAACACGAGATACGCTCGCATCGAAACAAATAGCACCGAATTAAATCTATACTATATATACTTAATAATGTTTTCTATGGTGCAGAAACGTGGACACTTAATAAGAAAACAAAAGATTGTTAAAGCCTTTTGAAATGTTGATATATAGAATGTGAAGAATTTGTGAATAGCAAAGAAAACCGATAATAATATCTTGAAACAGCTGAAAGTGAAGGGAAAAAACTAACATAATTCGAACAAAACAATGACATGCTTATGATACATAATGGGGCAGAATAACCCACCGAAAGTCATCTTGAAGTTGAAAGTACACGGTGAACGAGGCACTCAGAAAGCTATATGTGTCTGCCGTAATGATGCCAAGTCGTTTAACCCTCACCCGTTTGTGCATATATTCAGAGACCAAATGTCCAGCTTGAATATACATTAATTCCACTAGAGTGAAAGTGAACGAGTGCATGAATGTAAATCCTGCCTCTCTTTGTTTAAATTATCGCTCTATTTAAAGAAGGCGCGCCTCACAGCACCAGAGGTGGAAGTTGTCAGCGACCCACAGCTGATGGCTTGCGCCAGGATCGGCGAACTAGAACCATCCAGACCCTGCTCCACCTCTCCGCGGTGCCACTAGAAGCAGACTAACCTGTATAGTCTGGCCAAGCGAGTAGGGATCGAATAAGGAAGACAACCCGGTACCAAAAAATGTTATGCTGAAGTCTGATGTGTTGGGCCTAAATGCACAAATATCAGAGTTATACTGCAAACCACAACACAACGCAGACATATCCACTTAACGTCCTTTTAAGGACGGATGATGAAGAGGTGTACTACTTTTGTCATCAAGCGAATGCAAGCAAGATACGTGCAAATATACACTGAATGTACATTTGCTCGCTTGCTGCTTGATTGTTAACGTTCACCCGATAAATAAGGATGAATACACCCCTTCATCATCCACTCTTAAAGGGACGTTAAGTGGCCTGTGTACGTTGTGTAGTTGTTTGCAGTCAACTTTGATATTTGCCCCTATCGGCCTAACACATCGACTTCGGCATGTTACTTTTGAGTACCCGGTTGTCTTTCATTTTCGATCCTTAATCGTTTCTCCAGACTAGGCAGGTTAGTCTGTTGTTTCTGGAGGCACAACGTAGAGGTGGAGAAGGGTCTAAATGTTTCTGGTTCACTGATCTTGACACAAACCATCGCTGGCAGCTTCTAGTTCTGCTGCTGTGAGGCGCCTTTGCCACCATATACATACATTACCGTTGCAATATGCTGTAACGCCCACCTATTCATCATTTCACTTCATAGGCTAACATCATCATCATCGTACAATGTACCTTAAGCCAAATCATCATTTTCTTTGTACCGTTATTGAAGACGAAATCCAGAATTAAAGAAAAAAGTTTACCTCGTATTTTCTCCTCCGTTTTCTATTCTTCCTCAATCTACCTTGTCCTACACCCATTTCGACCGTTGCCAGGTGAGATTGATATTTCTTCACGTGTAAAATAAGTTATCAACTTGTACTTTGTTTGCCGGGGGTTGAACACATTGGAAGCTACTGGATAACTTCTTGTGCTGTCCAGCCATAATTCTATAAATTACGAGCCACCCATGAGAGCATCACGAATGCAGTTATTTCGCTAGAGAGCTTAAATGTTTTGTGCAGTGATTTTCCAAATTGCTCAGTGGTTTCCATTTTGCTCAGTGACTGATTTTCCAATTTTCTCGGTTACTGATTCTCCATTTTTGTCAGTGATTTCAATTTTGCTCAGTGATTGACATTTTGTTCACTGACTGATTTTCTATTTTACTTAATGACTGATTTTCCATTTTACTTAATGACTGATTTTCATTTTTCATTGTGATTTTTTCATTTTGGTCAGTGACGGACTTTCCATTTTGCTCAGTGACTTTCCATAGTGGTGTAATTATCAGTACGCCATCTCCCCGACCTCAAAAGATATTCTTGTCAGTTTTAAAAGTGACCTTCTAATTTATGACTTTCTTGGTTTTTGCTTATTCTTCTTTTATCTAAACAACACGCGACCAGCCTCTGACTGGTTATGTTCTCATTTTTGTACAAGACTAAACTGGAATTTGCTTTCAGCCGCAAATAGCTCTAGTTAATTTTTATTTAGTTTTAGTGTTATTATTATTACTACACTTGCGTGTGTGTTACCAGAATAAATCAAAATGGTGTAAACTTGTTTACTGTGCATACTTTCACGTATTGATGTAGTTATATTATATATAATACATCAATATTAAATCATTACGTATATATATATATATAGAGAGAAGGGGTGGGGGGAAGGGAGGAGTGGGTGTTTCGTTTCGCGATGGTAAAGCATTACTTTAATTTTTTTTTAATGTTGTGGTAGTGAACGGGGAGTATGAAAAATAAACAATACAGTCTGTACACTATGGGGTGGCTGCACTGTCCCAAAAATCATTTTTAAAAAATCATTCCTCAGTACACTACCGACTCCATCTTACCTAATTTCTGCAGCTTTTTCCCTTGTTGCCTTCTCTTTCATTCTCTCTTTCTCTCTCACACACGCACACACACGTGTGTGTGAAGTGTTGTGTTTGCCATGTAGTATTTCCATAAATAAATCACTCTTCATGTAATAAATATCTGACAAATGTGTCCCCCCCCCCCCAAACATGCCAACATGCAAGGTACTATATAGATCGATTTTTATGTTCACACTCAATTTGTGTTGTTGTTTAGAACGGTTGTCAAGACGGATTACAGTGCATTTGCTATTGTGTTCCTTACGTTTAATACACAACAAGACCTGTTGTTGGCGGCTAACTTCCGTGTGCAGTTCTACCCTTCAATATTTCTCTATCCAACTGTTCTGTGCATAATTTCTTCTTTCCTTCCTCATTTGTCTTTCAGCGTCGAGGGGAGATATAATTTGCGGTCTTTTGCTCTTCGTCCGCCTCTGCTACTGTTATGTTTCCTAGTGATTCTAATATTTCATCGATCCATCTTTTTCGTGGCCGACCCTTTAGTCTTGTATTCTCGCAACGTTTATTGGGGCTCGTTGTGTTGTGTTTTGATCACTCTGCCTTGTCACGTGGCAAAACAATTTTATCTGTTGTTTCTTTATATATTCTATGGCGGGGGCTATTCCTAACTTTTTTCTCAGTTCTTCATTTCTGATCTTGTCTCTCAGACTGTTTCCTGTTATTCGTCTAACACCTTTCATCTCAGTAGAGGTCATTTTTCTTATTGTTCCTGCATCTAGGGTCCAAGACTGGCATTGGTAGTACAACGTTGGGATGAATATTGTATTGTAGAATGCCCGTTTTACCTCTATAGTTATTTCCTTGTTAGACAATAGTGGTGATAGCTGTCCAATGATTTGACAATCTTTGATGCTTCTTGAGTCTATCTCTGTTGTTTGTGAATTGTCGTTTGTCACTAAACTTCCTGAGGTATTTGAATTCCTCTACTTGTTTTAGTTGCCTGCCTTCTATAGTTATGCTGATTTTCTGTTTATCTTTGGCGACGTTCATGCATAACTGATTATTCTAATACAAAGTAATATTTCTTTTGCGTACACCTTCTAGACTTCATTATTAATAAGTTTGAATAAAGCGTTCGAAAGCTCAACTTGTGACATCATCATACAGTTTGTCCCAGTATGGTGCAGATGATGACCACAAAAGTCTTCTCTATTCATTATATGTTATCATGACTGTCGTTGTTGTTGCTGATGTAATGCCACGGGTTGATGCGGGCAAGGTACCCTTTTACTACTCATTGATGTGACGGGTCGTAATGGCTTTCTTGACATTGCTGGCACCTACTGGAGAAGTTGGAGTTCGCCTGTCCCAGGCTATGCTGGGAAACTGTTATTCCAGCCCAAAGGTACTGCAATACGGAGTCCTCTATGTCAATAACAGCCACCACTACAGGGAACATTGTGATCCTAGCTTCTGTTAGCCAGCCTGTTTTGACTGATACCGGGGGAGGGGGGGGAGAGATCACCAGGAAGTAGATTTGCTAGGTCTTGGTCGGCTCATGTTGCGCCCACCCTGCTCTTGCGACGGCATGCGTCCATACTCCCCTTCACGACTCTTCGTACATGTTCAGCAGTCATTTTGCCTGTGTCACAGTCACATTCATCAGAGGTCCCTTTCCTTGGGGTGTTGAAAAGGGGATACTTTTTAATCGGTTCAGAGTCTGAGAAAAATCTATTGTAGCTTGTTCTGATTCTAAACATCGTTACTTGTTCTTTTCTGCACAGCTGGTGAGTGTTACTGCTAGGTCCTAGATATTGTGCAGTTGTTATAGTTGACGATGCTTTGAGCCTGCTACAATCGTTCTTCCTCAGAATGGATATTTGATGGCACCAGGGTGATCATTTTCTAGTTTCTTTTCTTTCATTCTAGCGTTCACCCGATGACTACTAAAGGGATTGTTTTCTTCGTCATCGGTTCTTTAAAAGGGCGTTAATTGAGTGTAGTAATTTATTTGCGTTTTCGGCCCAACACATCCGACTTCATTACGGTATTTTTGTACCGGATTGCCTTCCCTCTTCGATCAATAATCGCATGGCCTGGTTAGATATGTTAGTCTGTTTCTAGAGGCACAGCGAAGAAGTGGAGTAAAGTCCGGATGATTATTGTTCTCCGATCTTGTTGCAAGTCATCAGCTGTAAGTCGTTGACAGCTTCTAACTCTGTTGCTGTGAGGCGCCTTGGCCTGTATTTTATAGTTTAATTATTGTTTGTATTAATGATGTTATAGTAGATTAATGCTATTGGGAACACGAGGTTCATAGGTTGACTCTTTTTACATTTTTCGGTTATGGTTATGGAAGGCATATATCAGGCAGGTATAACTGCAAACGAATTATAATCCATAATTACTCAACCGCCCGTGCCGGTGGAATCATCCGAATTAATATCTCATCTCCCATATAAAGAAAAGTAGCTACAGTCTCCATCATAGCAGTCTCAGCACACGCCAAAAGACATAAGGCGAAACCGCACAGAAAGCGAATACAGCCATTTGTTCCCCGTCATACGATATCATCATTCATCGTATGCAATCGAAATATCGAAACACGATAAAAACAGATGAAATGTACTGGATGATATTAGGACAAAGTGTTTTGTCTCCAAATCCGAACATATGAAACACAGTTATTCGTCGGATTATCCTCATCAAACAACAGTCCGTAACCGCTGAGATCACCCCTGCAATGTGAATTTGTGAAATGATAATCCAGATCACAAGTCTACCCACGATCTCACAGTAGCACGCTTGAATCTAGACAACATCCCTCCTGACCAACATTAAACTTCGGGAGTCACACAGGGGCTGCAAAGTCATGAACAAAAACAAAACACCGTCATATCGCCCTTCATTACAAGCGTAATGCCGGTTTAGGCATATACGATCAACTATTTTTCAATGTAACATTTTAAACTGTCCACCACAGACGTTATTAAAATTTGTAATGTAACATCTTCTAATCAACGTGAATGTAGTAAAAAAAAAAGTAAAGAGCCCCCGTCACGCCAAGTGGCGTATAGGGAATATGGTGTTAGTGACCATACATTTTACAGACCTTCAGCACATGATTTTGGGGGTAATGTGGTCGGTATTACGCTCGTGCCGCTTTACTTTCCCAGAAAAATCCGGTACCTATTTAAGGCTGGGTGAACCCAGAAGTCGTCGATCGGGATCGAACCCTACCTGTTGTCCTTTGTAGCCCAGTTCACTAACCACTGAGCTATCGCGGCTCCCTCAACGTGAATGTGCCACAGAAGAATCATATGCGGAATATATTTCTTAAATAAGCAATGCAATTAAAATATCTGCAATAAAGCACTGTGCCGGCCATTTTTCTGTGTCCGTAGTTGTGACCTTGTTCTTTCAATGTTTTGCTTTGATCGTCAGGTGTTCATCGTAGTGATTCTTGTCAGCACTACTTGAGGTGCGTGTCCGTGTATAGAGGGGTTGGGTGGTGAGGTGGTTCTGCCTACATTGTTTGCAGCATTGTTCAGGCAAGGAAGGCCATATCTTTCTCAAGATCGAGACGGTGAGATGTTCCCTCTTTGAACGGTAGATTGAAATTATAAAAGTTAACAACGACCCTGCTATTTTTGCCTCATTTGTGTGACGCCACTGCCCATGTGTAGAGATCTAGTCTTTCTGTTGGTATCAGCATCTTCATGACTAAATAAAAGAGAAAGGGTAGATCGATTAGATGGGGGGGGGGAGATGAATAGAAAGAGGGCAGACGGACGAAAGAACAGACGTATAGAGATTGCGGTTTATGAACATAAACAATAGTTCTTACCATTATGCTAATTCGCATAATCCGCGATAGCTCAGTGGTTAGTGAACTGGACTATAAAGGACAAGAGGTAGGGTTCGATCCCAATCGACGGCTTCCAGTTCACCCAGCCTTTAATGGGTACCGGTCATTTTTGTCTACTCACGCGGTCCGTAACCATGACAACTTGTGGCTGCTACGACGTCACCACACCACTAAATCTTACTATTTGATTTGTTTGTTGATGCTGCAATCCGTGTACACTTTCTGCATGTCGATGCCACTTGTTTTCGTCATTCTAACATTAGGTTACAAATGCTGTTTCTTGCAGTTTTACCATCTATAACTGTTCGAGCACATTTATTACTGAATATTATGGGAACTTGGTGGTCGAGATGTAAGACGTCAGCTTGTGGACAGGAGGATCCCGGGTTCGATCGCCACCATATGCGGTGGGAAATTTTGATTTAAAAAGTATAATTCGTGGTTTCCTTGTGACTTTACCTCCCCTGATATCTTAGCAGTGAGCCTCTGCGTCGTACTGACAGTGAGAATTACTAGGGCATACTCAAATGGTACGAGGAGCAGTCCCTAGAACATAAGGGTAAAGTAGCCTCTGCTCGATGTTGGCAGCAGCCATGACCTTCAAGGCGGCTAATCCTTTGCGGACTTTTGCTATCACATGGTCGACGTGGTCCCGAAAACACAGGCTGCGATCAAACTTAAATCATACATACTTCATCCACCTATCACTGATCATCTCATCAGATCACATTCATACCACCGGTATTTTCATGTTAACGAATCATTGTTACGGGAGAACCATGCAACTAATGCTTTATTAGGATTAACCAAGGCACCTGATACTCCACACCAGGAAGAGATGTGATCGAATTCATTTGCAGTGAAGAGGCCATTTCCGGTCTGCCTCTGTATATACCAGAATATCATCAGCAAAAGTCATAGTTCCCGTCTGCCTCTGTATATACCAGAATATCATCAGCAAAAGTCATAGTTCCCGTCTGCCTCTGTATATACCAGAATATCATCAGCAAAAGTCATAGTTCTTCCCCTTTCATCCAGCTGTTGTTCCGTGATCGTTGTTGTGTACACGTACTGGATTGATTATTGGTTTCACCCTGACAAATTAAGGGATGCGCAGTGTCGTCAGTGGATGAGACCCTAGTGCTTGAATTCTCCAACAATTTGATGACGAAATGTCAGGCATGAAACAGGAATAGTCAATCATCCCAATGCATTCATTTATTAGAATATTGTACTCACATTTAAGTCAATAATACGTTTAAAACGACAATTCTGAAGTGAGTCATCGCGCATTTTGTGCCAGAGACTTGGTGTTTAACGAATGGATCGTAGGCAGAATCGAGGTTGTTTGAATGCTAAAGTGAAGAGTAGTATGATATTTTCATTGAATTAAAGAATATATACAATAAAAGATGGATCAATAGAGTTTGTCAGAATGTAGGTACATCAGTAGTAGCACCGTAGATATGAAAACACAATAGATGTATAAGCAACGCGCCAGTGTAATGTCAACGTCCATGACAGCCAAAATGTATACGAAGAGAGCACAAAATATAATAAACTGAGCCGTTAAGAGAATGTGATGTAGACTTCACTTATTAATGTTACAGTTGAACACATTAACGAGTTTTGACCACTTGAACATCTACAAGATCACGCTTGTGGAAGATTTAAAAAAAACGAAAAGTGAATCCTACAAAATCTTCCTTTTCAGAATTGTTGTACCCACGAGATGTGTTGTCTGTGGTAGAGAAGTGGCAGCAATGGTTTGGGTTTGGTCAGTCAAAGCACACACAATGCTGGGTCATTAATAGAACACATTCTACTTATCATTATCTGGTGAACTCATTGTCAATGATAGGTCCTTCAGAATTTATCAGTCATTTTGTAGGGCAAAGTTTTCATTTGGGTTTAATTGGAGTATTCAACAATAGTCTTGGTATTAACTGGTTTAAACCGCCCCCTTGGTGTCATCGTAATTGTGCCTGCCAGTTATACCTGCTTGTGTAACGCATTTTACTTTTGTTTCTTTGTCTGCGCTAACCTGATCATCTTATACCGTTACTGTTGGCATTGACAAGATCTTTACGCGCCTAATGATGTGGCGGCTGAGCATTGCCAGACGATGTAAGCAGAACATCATCATCATGTTTAGCTGACTGTCCGTGTCATTGATGATCATTCCCTGCTACAACATGTTTAGCTGACTGTCCGTGTCGTTGACGATCATTTCCTGCTACAACATGTTTAGCTGACTGTCCGTGTCATTGATGATCATTCCCTGCTACATCATGTTTAGCTGACTGTCCGTGTCATTGATGATCATTCCCTGCTACATCATGTTTAGCTGACTGTCCGTGTCATTGATGATCATTCCCTGCTACATCATGTTTAGCTGACTGTCCGTGTCATTGACGATCATTCCCTGCTTTAACATGTTTAGCTGACTGTCCGTGTCATTGACGATCATTCCCTGCTACAACATGTTTAGCTGACTGTCCGTGTCCTTGATGATCATTCCCTGCTACAACATGTTTAGCTGACTGTCCGTGTCATTGACGATCATTCCTGCTACATCATGTTTAGCAAACTGTCCGTGTCGTTGACGATCATTTCCTGCTACAACATGTTTAGCTGACTGTCCGTGTCATTGATGATCATTCCCTGCTACAACATGTTTAGCTGACTGTCCGTGTCATTGATGATCATTCCCTGCTACATCATGTTTAGCTGACTGTCCGTGTCATTGATGATCATTCCCTGCTACATCATGTTTAGCTGACTGTCCGTGTCATTGATATCATTCCCTGCTACATCATGTTTAGCTGACTGTCCGTGTCATTGACGATCATTCCCTGCTACATCATGTTTAGCTGACTGTCCATGTCGTTGACGATCATTTCCTGCTACAACATGTTTAGCTGACTGTCCGTGTCATTGATGATCATTCCCTGCTACATCATGTTTAGCTGACTGTCCGTGTCATTGACGATCATTCCTGCTACATCATGTTTAGCTGACTGTCCGTGTCATTGACGATCATTCCCTGCTACATCATGTTTAGTGATTGTCCGTGTCATTGATGATCATTCCCTGCTACATCATGTTTAGTTGATTGTCCGTGTCGTTGACGATCATTTCCTGCTACATCATGTTTAGTGATTGTTCGTGTCATTGACGATTATATCCTGCTACAACATGTTTAGTTGATTGTCCGTGTCATAGACGATCATATCCTGCTACAACATGTTTAGTTGATTGTCCGTGTCATTGACGATTATATCCTGCTACAACATGTTTAGTTGATTGTTCGTGTCGTTGATGATTATATCCTGCTACAACATGTTTAGTTGATTGTCCGTGTGATGCCGTGTGTAGACAGTTATGTGAAGTTGTGCCTTACATGATGCCGTGTGTAGACAGTTATGAGAAGTTGTGCCTTACATGATGCCGTCTGTAGACAGTTATGAGAAGTTGTGCCTTACATGATGCCGTGTGTAGACAGTCTTGAGAAGTTGTGCCTTACATGATGCCGTGTGTAGACAGTTATGAGAAGTTTTGCCTTACATGATGCCGTGTGTAGACAGTTATGAGAAGTTGTGCTTACATCACACAGTGTGTAGACAGTTATGAGAAGTTGTGCCTTACATGATGCCATGTGTAGACAGTTATGAGAAGTTGTGCCTTACATGATGCCGTGTGTAGACAGTTATGAAAAGTTTTGCCTTACATCACACAGTGTGTAGGCAGTCGACTGCGTAATGGCCCATGGTCGAAGAAAGAGAATAACAAACAATACAGTCATTCCGTCAACATTATATTTCCCTTTTGATCGTATCGATTTCTCTTGCCAGCTTTCACGCAATGTTGTCGCTAGATTCGTCTTGGTGACCTTCTTTAATGTCTCCAGTGAATTGTTTTGTGTTTTTTTTTAAATCATTGTTATTGTTGTCTGGAGGACAGTAAAGATCAAGTAGGTCACAGGTGAAAAGGGGTTAGATCAACTCATTGTTATCTCAATGTAGCTTTCTTGCAAAATCTCCTGGGTTGAATTGTGCAGCGGGCTGTAGAGAATTCTAGTCATTTCATGCAACGGGTGTGTGCTTGAGATCTGAATTGCAATGGTTTTGAAAAAAAAATAATAAACTTTCATTAGATTGTAGAGCACAAACACACATACATTGCGTTAGTTACAGTCACGGCTAGTGCTCACAAAAAACGTACATTACATTTGTTAACAGTCACGGCTAGTGCTCACAAAAAACGTACATTACATTAGTTAACAGTCACGGCTAGTGCTCACACAAAACGTACATTACATTAGTTAACAGTCACGGCTAGTGCTCACACAAAACGTACATTACATTAGTTAACGGTCACGGCTAGTGCTCACACAAAACGTATATTACATTAGTTAACAGTCACGGCTAGTGCTTGCACAAAACGTACATTACATTAGTTAACAGTCACGTCTAGTCGATCACACTGTGGGGACACACACACTACTTTTCAACAATGATCATGGCTATGTTTGGATATAAGACGTCTTTTTCAAGTCTAATTTATAAATGTTTATAACTTTTCGGTGTATATGTATGCGATGAGTTTGTGTGCGTGCATGCGCGCGCGCGTGTGTTTCGCTGGGAGAGGGGTGTATTATCCCAGAACAAGATATAAATTGCTATGTTTTTTTTCCACACACAATCGCTCTTGTTTTATCTTCAAATCTTACCCCTCCCCCCCCCCGAAAAAAAAATATGTATATATATAAAATATATATTTCTAGTACAAGTATGTACAATGTTTTTGGTTCCTGTTTTAGAAATCAATGCACTTGTATAACCTGTTAAGTTATGCCAGCGTAAAAGATTATGAAACTCCAATGTGTACAATGTAGGGTTTCTCTCTTTAGCAGAGCTAGGCTTTTATTACTGACCGCCGACATGGCTGTAAAGTGCAGGGCAAGGTTGTATGATTTTATGGGTACCTCCCTCTCGCGAAATAGCAGGGATCGATAGAAACGAGCAGACGCGATCGTAGATTATATGGATCTCCATCTCGTCTGTGAGTTGAATGTTGTCTCATTGGAGCGATCTTTCATCTGTGGGTTGAATGTTGTCTCATTGGAGCGGATCTTTCGTCTGTGGGTTGAATGTTGTCTCATTGGAGCGGATCTTTCGTCTGTGGGTTGAATATCGTCTCAGTGGAGCGGATCTTTCGTCTGTGGGTTGAATGTTGTCTCATCGGAGCGGATCCCTCTTGTCTTTGAGTTGAATGTTGTCTCATTGGAGCGGATCTTTTGTCTGTGGGTTGAATGTTGTCTCATTGGAGCGGATCCATTTTGTGTGTGAGTTTAATGTTGTCTCATTAGAGCTCATCTTTCTTATATGGGTTGAATGTTGTCTCATTGAGCGGATCCCTTTTGCCTGTGAGTTGACTGTTGTCACATTTTAGCTGATCTCTTTTGTCTGTGAGTTGAATGTTGTCTCATTGGAGCGGATCCCTCTTGTCTCTGAGTTGAATGTTGTCTGATTGGAGCGGATTCCTCTTGTCTGTGAGTTGAATGTTGTCTGATTGGAGCGGATCCCTCTTGTCTTTGAGTTGAATGTTGTCTCATTGGAGCGGATCCCTCTTGTCTCTGAGTTGAATGTTGTTTCATTGGCACGGATCCCTCTTGTCTCTGAGTTGAATGTTATTTCATTGCAGTCGAGGACGCAATGATTGGATACATCGACATACGTAAGTCCTTACTGATATTTCCTGCTTGAATCTCTGTAATTAATACAAACAAGCTCACACCCGTAGTCACCTATATATATATATATATATATATATATATATATATATATATATATATATTTATATATTTCCGTTCTTACAACCAGTAAGTTCTTCAGTGGCTATGTTTATAATCACAATGAATAAAATGGTTTGTTATGTTTTTATCACTCCTTTATTTATTTGTTGCTTTCGTCAGCTTTCATCTCTGGGGAAGTCCTTAGAGACTAGGAACTGAATTTTGCGTGTTCATCCATTTCCCCCTGGTAGCCGTGTTCACAGGGGAGGCTCTCCGCACAGGCAGATAACTCCGACTTCAGAGGTACTCATATTTTTTCCGTCGATTAGTAATTTTCATTTCAAGCCGGGACTCGCTGCTGAGAGGTGGTTACCGCAGAGAGAAATCATAAAATAAAAATCCCAACTGATGCAGCCGGTGATTTAAATTCACAACCTCTTCACTTGCGGCCGGCGTCTTGCCTCGCGACCAACCAGTCCCCCATGTCATGCCTATATGAGAGAGAGAGAGCGTATGTGTGTACGTTTGTGTGCCTCTCTCATACGAACACAGTGAAGCTCACCATGTACACAGTCTAGTTTCTGTTCGCAGCTTCTCAGCCTAATAAGTTATCTCAGATTATTATAAAAAATAAACAACAGCAGACATACCGCCCTTGCTATGTGCAGAAACTATATAGTCACTCACTTATGTTACATATGTATATACTTATATTATGTAACACTGGAAATATCTTCAATGAAATCACCGTCAAATTAACGTGTTTAACAATTGTAGTCTTGGCTGGCTCCTAGAAGCGATTTCGGTATGGGTTGCCATTATTGTAACAAACTTGAAACACCAGCAATATTAAATTATGTGAGCTTGAATTGATTTTCGTGCGAGAGAGTTACGCAACGTCAGCCTTAATTTCACACCCATGCTTGATTTAACGAGTAACATATCATTGTCATCAATTTATAAGGGGTGGGTCTGAATTACCAGTACTGCACATTGCGCCATGCTCTAGGCAACCGACAGGGTGTTTCGAGAGGCACATTCTGTCCATGAAACCTTCTCTATTTGCATTTGTCCTCGCTCACTTCACCAGATCTAAGGTTCGTCTCGTTGGTTAAGTAAAGTAGCCCGCCGATCCATAGTTTTCCATTAGTCCAAGCAGTTTCCTGAAATTTGGAGAACGCGTGAGACGATATAAATATTGAGAGATAGATGAGTCTAAACGTGGATATCTGGTCGATTCGGAGCCTTAGCAGGAAAAGCAGATATCTCTACAATCAACACCTTACAGGAACTGTCAGTCTGTTACGCTTCGAGAAATGCTAGGATGGGCGGTGGACCAGGTATGGGAATGTCCCGACTGATTCCGTGAATAGAATAGAATGGCTGCGGTGCCTCGAGTACTAAGAACTAGAGCTGAGAGTCTTAGTGTCAGCCAAACATGAATAAGTCACTCGAGTGAGTGCAATTACAGTGGCAGTATGTTTCTGAACGCTTTCATGATCGTTGTTATTATTTATTTGTCTAGAGTTAGACTCATCTTCAAGCAGCTTTTATTATGAGATGTTTCTAAACACTTAGCGTTAACCCTTCAAGTGGGCGTGGATGGGTTGTATCATATCACTAGTTGACGGCAACGCCGCGATATCTGCGCCTTTTGGCCCGACACAGCATCTTCA
This sequence comes from Megaustenia siamemsis, assembly GCA_032433765.1. Classification (NCBI taxonomy): domain Eukaryota; kingdom Metazoa; phylum Mollusca; class Gastropoda; order Stylommatophora; family Ariophantidae; genus Megaustenia; species Megaustenia siamemsis. Next base: position 59,860,694 of record JAVIAB010000092.1, read on the forward strand.
ACAGGAGATGTTTGACGCCCAACCCTGTTTTGTTTGTGTTTACAACGAAAGCAGTATCTTAACTATAGTGTCTATTTGGAAAAAGGGGTGGGGGGGGGCGTTACGTTTTTACACAGCGTTTGACGAGATCTTATGTTGTTGTGTTTCAGACTTTGACCTTGACTGATGACACGGTACTAGAGGAGCACAATGAAGATCCTGCCCTCATTCAGATGCATTTGATTGGTGACGGTGGTAAGTACTATTTCCGTCTTGTAACATACTCCAACATTTTAGCTTCTCTAGTATTTTAGTGTGGATTTGTTTCCCCCTCATATTATTACAATTAATATTACTGTTACTGATTGCTATGCGAAGCATTGATTAGTTCATGATCAAATAACAGCTGGAAACGGTGCCACGGCGCTGGGCATTCAGAAATCAATGAGAATAATAATGAACACTTAGTTCATTAATTAGTTAATTCCAGATCATTTTTGGAATGTGATATATAATTAGACAGCGGTGACTTCGAGATCTCCCCACAGTTAAACGAACCTGATACATTTTAAAACAGTTTTTACGTGTCTTTTAATATAACTATCACTGGATAACTTGTTGTATGTTATAATAAACTGATTCTAGTTATGTCTTGAACAACTTTAGTAGTTTAATAGTGCATACATTCATTATATGGGAACATATGAGCACATATATCATATTCCTAGTTTTGCACAAGACGTGAAGGATACCGTTTACTTTAATGTTAAACTGGATATGCATGCACACCAACATTGTTGCATGCACACCAACATTGCAGATTACAACACTTAGATCTGAGGATGGGCTGAGTGTTAGCGTAGGTCTCTATCTAGCGTGTTCAACAGGATGTCAATGTTACGTGCAGGTGCTTGTTAACAAAGTCGTCAAGCCTGGCTTTTGTCATAGCCGGGAGCGATACACCTTGTCAAAACATATCATATGGTAACAGCACGCAGTGGATACGGGATAAACTGACGGGTGCCCCAAGGTTGTTGTGTGGACTTGAATATACTTGGCTTATTTGTTTCATACTGGTATCGATGACACAGAGGAAGTATACAGATCGTCGTAATAAGGTAGAAAGAGTTGTCTATTCCTTGCTTTACACACAGCAAAATGTAGTATCGTACATAGTAAAATATTACAGCTTTCTCGTCAATGTTTGAGTACTGAGTCGCAAAACGCTTAGATGAGGAATGCAGACCAGTGATCTTGAAACACACTCTCTCTCTCTCTCTCTCTCTCTCTCTCTCTCTCTCTCTCTCTCTCGTATGTATAATCCGAGAAATCTAATTTTTTTAGTCGACCTGTTTTGCTACATTAATAAATAAATTAAAAAAAACATACTACAAGTAGGCATGGATGTCGCTGATCTGTCGCCTCCGAAAGTTCCGTTATATATAATATTAATTTATTATTGTTTGACTCCTAGTAATGTACTTGTTGATATATAATTGATTGATATTTCAAAGAAATAATAAGACATCAGGCCTATTAGGCAAATCGTTATTTCCATTGGGCGCGTGTGTCGTGTCCAGCACTGTGTAGTAGTACAACAACACGGCATCCACAGATGACAGCCATTGGTGTTGCATGGCGGGTTTCTCTTTGTTAACTGAGCAGATCGTTCCCTTCGGACCTTCAGTGATTCACGGTTTGTTTTAAACAGTTCGTCCCACACACAGCCTCGCCACCGCCGTCTTACTCACACAAATAATCACAAGCACATTTAACATCTGCCCCTACCAAACCACAAGCACACACACACACACACACGCCATCACGTTTACAGATAAGTGCAGAATTTATCTCTCTGGAGTGCAGCACGACCTAACGATTTCGCCGGTGTCTGCGGAATTGTACTACCAGTTCTGAATACACTTCGCTTAAGTGAACCTGCAGCTGGATAAAACACTCAGTTTATAGTTTACAAAAAAAACAACAACAAAAAACATGTTTCTAACTATATTCACCGTTTATATGTTCTGACACTGGGTTCGTGTGCATTCCTTTTGAACTAATGGTGTGGCATTATATTTAAAGTGCAATATTTGATTGTAATGCTTGTCTTTAAAAGTTGTTTTATTTGATAAAATGTGAGCGTAATTTTTAATAAATGATGACAGCTCCTTTTAAACCTTTTAAGGGACAATAGTTTGTTTTTTTTAAATACGTTGTGGGAGTTTTTTTTATTTTATTTAATAAATTCTGACAATTCTTTGTATAATAAATACTAAATTGTAGTTTCTTTATTGCATATCGACAGTTGAAAATAAAATATAGTATAGTTTTCAGCAAATATGTGCACTATATGTCATCATATAATATATAAAGCATGTTATATTAATATTAGTACTTGAAGTTTATATTATCGTGCAATAATAGTAACATCATCATCAAGTATGGGGCCTACTGGCGTAGGTGATCATGTCTCTCCACAACTTTCGATCTCGGCAGCTATTTATCATTTCTGTTGTTGTTGTTGACCTTCTGCCAAGCCATTCTCTTAAGCTGTCTGTTAATAGTAAACATAGAAAATGTATATTCTTTTCTGCGTTGTCCTAGCAACTACTTTCTGCGTTGTCCTAGCAACTACGTGTGCGTTGTCATAGCAACTACTTTCTGCGTTGTCCTAGCAACTACGTTCTGCGTTGTCTTAGCAACTACGTTCTGCGTTGTCCTAGCAACAACTTTCTGCGTTGTCCTAGCTACAACTTTCTGCGTTGTCCTAGCAACAACTTCTGCGTTGTCCTAGCAACTACGTTCTGCGTTGTCCTAGCAACTACGTTCTGCGTTGTCTTAGCAACTACGTTCTGCGTTGTCCTAGCAACAACTTTCTGCGTTGTCCTAGCAACAACTTTCTGCGTTGTCCTAGCAACTACGTTCTGCGTTGTCCTAGCAACTACTTTCTGCGTTGTCCTAGCAACTACGTTCTGCGTTGTCCTAGCAACTACTTACTCTTTTCCATTGTCCACATTTAAAGGACGTTATGTAGGCGAAGTTCTGTGATTTTTTTTTTACAGCAAGCAACGCCTTTTGGCCCAACGCATCCGTCTTTGAGAGTAGCATTCTTTACCTGGTTTTCCTTCCCTCTGTATCCCTACTAGATTGATCGGACTTGTTAGTCTCTTATCAGAACCAGAATGAGGTAGTGTTAGCTCTTGATCAGCTGTTTGCGCTGATCCTGGTTTAAGTAGCTGACCTCTTCAACACTGACGCTGAGTCCTGACTTAAGTAGCTGACCTCTTCGACACTGACGCTGAGTCCTGGCCACAGTACTGATTCCAGGTGTATCACAATGTGTTGTTGGATCTTGATCAATTCTGGCTCACCTATCCTGACACAGTCAGCTTTGAGTCGCTAACCATCACTTTCAACCCAGGTGCTAGTTTGTCGTCTTGGATCCAGAAAATGTATGATAATCAAGTCATCAGTTTCCTTATCCGTGCAGTTTGTTACATTCCTTGCAATGTCAAAGCCATACAATTTTATCATGATCATACTTGTTTTCAGATGAGAATGAACCGTTTTTGGTTGCCCCGGTTGCACTATTTGCTAAACCATGAACTTAATTCATGGCTTCCCTCAGCCTGGGGCGCATTAAGTTTAGATCTAATATGTGCTCACCGTTTTTCTTTTCCCGTTCCCGGTTTTTGTTTTCAACGTGGACAAGCAAGCAGTTTCATCTGTATGCCTTGTGGAAAGAGAAGAAAAAATACATGGAGGTTTGCATATCAAGTACGCCGGCACACTGTTTCACATTGTAGGAATAATGAAGCGTCCATGTCTACATTGCCACTTTCCTCCACAGCATTCCCCTCCCGAGAAGTCACAGTACGTAGTAATTCACAGCAAGTACTTGTAGACCCGGCATGGGAAGAGTAACTGATCCGCACTAACTGGTTTAGCCCTCTCGCCGTTAGTGTGTAAGGTCACCGTTTTCTTTCGCCCTTTTCATATTTTGTTCCCCTACTTCGCCATGCTATCACTTCATGACTCGAGAGACTGTACTGACACGTCGTTCTATTTTTTGCTGGAGGCGTTAACACTGGCCCGTCTGGTGGCTTACGCTAGCAGCTGATTAACAAACCTGACCGGGAAAGATCTCCAGTATGCTCGGCCGGCCGTGGTCGTCATCGTCGTGTTGTAGTATGTTAGCGGATTCTAGTAGTAACAGTACACTTGTGGTTACTCCAGCTCGGCCGGTCGTGGTCGTCATCGTCGTGTTGTAGTATGTTAGCGGATTCTAGTAGTAACAGTACACTTGTGGTTACTCCAGCTCGGCCGGTCTCTTAACGCTGTGACGTATATGCAACGCTTGACTTTTTGTGTATGTAATTTCTTAGCAAACAAGGATATTCTTTTGTTGGACTTTCCGTAGTTCTTTGCGATGTACTTAACATCAGCGTCAGCGCTTGACATGTTCGCAAAGAACGTTTAAATAGCCACAGTCAAGTCAATGACTAAGTGTTTATCTTACAAGAGAGATGATTGCTTGTACAAGTACCAAGTGAAATTGTTATTACGGTAAGACTAAATAATATCGCTATTCTTGTAATAATAATAATTTGGTTGTTCCAAATAAACATGTTTTTCTGTGTTTTTTAATGTTTGTTGTTCGCTCTTAAAGTTAAAGTCAAGACCTACTTTGTGTTGCGCGTATGGTGAATTTAGTAAGATGCTTCACTGCACATTATTTATTATATTAAACTAGACACGGTTAGCATTTGATGAGAGACTTCTGACCTCTTTACAAGACTTGGTCACACTGGTCTGTTACTGGTAGTTCCTGGACAACCACGTGGAGTTGGCGATTTGTAAAACTTAATTTGATATTGCTTGGGTCACTTCTGGTTAACAGACGCAAATACTGGTCTGCCATATATTGCTAGTTCACTTAACTTTTATTATGTTTTAAATAGCGCACACAAATAACCTTCCTTCATTGCGTCCTGTTTAAGCTAGTCAATTTGTTAATGGAATGATTCACCACCATATGCACCTACGCTATACCACAATCAGCTTGTCTTGTTTTGGTTTTGTTTTTTTCTTCTAATCTTGGCGAGGTTACAATGCGCTATTCAATTACATCTTCTGCTGTTTTATTGGACCGGAGACCGAAATTACCATTCATTTTTTTTAGTGAAAGCTATGTTTCACTACAAAATTAGGTTTAATTTAATCTAAATTTATTTAGTATATTAAAAAAATAATTTAATAACGTACAGGTTGTACGTTTAACACATGCAGGTTGTTTCCACGGTGTGTGCTCAATCATCAGTGTGCTGTATACTAAACATAAATGACAACACTTCAATTTAAAATGGGAGCTGAAATTTTTTTGACATGTGAAGAGACATATTCTAAAATTCATCTTGAAAGGAAAGGTAAAAGGCGGACCAGGCAGAGCAAGGCTAAAGTGGACTAATGGCATCCAAAGATGGCTAGGTGAACCTATGACAACATCAAGATCAGACACAGTGAAATGGCGCTCCATGGTAGCCAACCTTCGATGTGAAGACGGTACCCCCAAGTGAATGAATAAAATTTAAAAATAAAAATGTTTATATTTCCTATTAACAATGAAACGAGAATGTATTCTATTAGAAACAGCGTTACTAAGTGGCTAAGAATAAAAAGCTTTCATGTGAGTGCAGTTTGTGTGCTCACTGCTTCAAGATGAATACCCTTCGCCAACATGACCCCAGTTCATTATTAGCCACATAGACACTGCCTATGTTGTACATTTGCTTCTATTGATTTATTTTAATAACAGTAGATCTTCACCTATTACATTTCTAAATATTTCTTGTGTTACCAGGAATTATACAAACCACGTGTCTGTCGGCTTGTCCGTGAAAAGAATATTGTTAGAAACCCCGATCACTAATAGTCACATGGTAAGAACGTTACTTGTCTATCTTTCTCTCTCTCCGATTTCGAGAACTATTTCGTCCATATTGTGTCTTTTCCCGTGTCTCCATGAGAAAGGTTGCAGGTCTTCATATTGTCCCCACACCAATTGTGTGTCTGTGTCATTGGACTACGTTGGACGTCCAAGTCCACAATGGTTGTTGTACAGCTGGAGAACGTGTTCATGAATCTGAACCTCTCTTCCGTTGTGACTTTCGTCAGTGTGTGGGTTATTAATAGACGGCGTGACATTGTCAGTGTGTGGGTTATTCCTATCTTTTCTGCTGCCAGTTCTGGCGATGGTATCTGCTACTTCATTTCGGGCAGTTCCTAAGTCGAAGTGTATATATTGCACGGCCACTTTTGTAGACTGTGGCAGTTCATTTAGTTCTGACATGATTTCTTGAGTGGTGAATTACAATTGTTTTGAGTGAATTACGATTAGTTTGAATTTGAATGCTAAATGTTAAATAAGTGATGTAGGTTTCCCTGTGGACATATCAAATGTATCACTGTTTCTCGGTTTCATTTGCCACTCGGGTTCATAATATCATTACACAATTGTCATATATCAAATCAGCTACAACTCCTTAAACACTTTTTTCTGGTTCTGAACATACACACGCAGACCAGAACAAGGCGCAAATTACACCAGTCGGAAAAGTAATAACAATCAGCTGAGACAAGCAAACATGAAATGTGAGCGCGTCAGTGTGGAGGAAGAGATATATTGAGGTCGATTGAAGACAAATTTGTGAATGAATGTAATAGTTCTAAGCTGCATATCTAAGATAGACATCACAGTGAGACTTGCACTGCAAAAATGGACTGTTGTGTGGATAACCAGTACCATGTCGCGAATGTGTATACTAACACGACAGGTGCCTGCTTATTAATAGTAATAAATGAGGGCGATCTTGTTATCGACTATTGAAGATATATATATATATATATATATATATATATATATATATATATATATATATAGAGAGAGAGAGAGAGAGAGAGAATAGATTAGGCGTCCCGCGAAATATTAATCTTAAGTACCACCACTGCACACGCTTCATAACAAACATCTGATATGCTCTTACACGACCACAACACATTTTTCTCATATCCGGTTGATGTTGTTAAACATTTAATTGCATACAATTTGAGTACAGCTTGAGCATTTATCTTACGCTACCACTGTAATATTTGCTTATTTGTAGTGTGTGTGTGTGTGCGCGCGCGCGTCAACACACACAATCTAAAGCCACGGACAAGTTTCCTACTTGTGTCTACGTTTCATGGACTATTTATCATGACCTCTGACTCAGTCTTTTCAACAACTTGACATGTTCATTGTTTATCTTTCTTGTCCGGTTTTCCCTGTTTTATATTTCCTATGACTTCTTAGCTAAATGTCGGATCATTTGTGTGTCTATTTTTCTCTCTCTCTCTCTCTCTCTCTCTCTCTCTCTCTCTTTTTGCATTCACCGACAATTACTCCTCTTCATTAACGGCTTTTAAAGGGGCGTTAAATGGCCGCTGACGTGTTATTATTATTTTTTTTTTACTACAAGTTACAGTATTTTGCTCATTTTGACCCAACACATCCGATTTCACTAAGGCAATTTTTTTATTACCAGGTTGCCCTCCATCTTCGATTCCTATGCACTCTTCTAGACCGGTTAGTCTGTTTCTAGGCCTAAGGCAAGGTGTAGTCTTGATCATATTTGGTACAGTTCTGGTTAGTCTTGGGCCCTTTCCCTCTTCTAAAGTATTGCTGTCATTGGTGTTTCACGTGTCACTTTCACCTAGCATTGATATGACATACATGTATGATTTAACCATTAGAATCATAGCTAGCATTGATATGACATACATGTATGATTTAACCATTAGAATCATTGCTAGCATTGATATGACATTCATGTATGATTTAACCATTAGAATCATTGCTAGCATTGATAATCATTCATGTATGATTTAACCATTAGAATCATTGCTAGCATTGATATGACATTCATGTATGATTTAACCATTAGAATCGCGGCAAAGTGACACATTGGAAGTGTTTCTTACAGTTTTAAGGGTATCAGTCAAACAGAAAATGAAATGTCTCCCTTTACTAAACCCATGAAACAAAACAAAAACATAATTAATGGACTGAGAAATAATACAAAAATCAATAACAAATTGGTTGTTTTGTCAGTGTTTACTGATAAAGTGTTAAAGCTGAAACGTTTTGTTTCTTCTTCGGTGTTATATCCGTAAGCTGTAACATAAACCTTTATGTTATTGTGATTTTATTAATAGTGGACTGCACTGGAAAGGACAAGAAGTTAGGTTCCATCGCGATCGATGGCTCCTAGGTTCGCCCAGTCTTAAAAGGTACTGGATTCTTCTGGAAAAGTATGCCAGCCTGGCGTTATACCGACCACATTGCCCTTAAAATGTGCGGTTGATCCTCGAAAAATATGGGCGCTATCACCACACTCCTCATACACCTTCAGGAGTGGAAGGACACCCTTATTTGTGCTAGCTTCAAGGCTTTCTTCTCAAACTCCTTCCTCTTGAAGCCACACGCAGGAGTTTGGTTATTGATAGCCTTCAGGGTTAGCCCTCTCATGATTTCATTATTCCCACCCTCGTTTTGGAGAAATATGAGCATACCTTTTTTTTCCCGCCCTTCGTTTTCCGGAACATTATCGCCTTTACATGCACACACGTGCAGCAGCCATGAGCGTGTTGTTTGTGCCAAGCGACGTGCTGACAGATGGTCTTTTTCTTTCACTTCAGTTGTGAATTCCATTCTGAGCGGTGTTGATGTTGGCGTAGCTCAGCGGAGGAGACCTCGAAGTACTGTTACCAAACAGAACAGCAAGGATACCTCATCTGTGAGTATTGATTTGTTCATTTGGTTCTGCTTTTGCTGTTCATGGTGATAATTGTTCTGATTGTGATTCTTTGTTTGTTTGTTTTTTTCCCTCATGTTTAGTTTATGGGAGCACTGGAGTGGTTAGTGCTTTGGCTTGATGAGAGAGTGTTCGTACAACATGAGGCTCTCGGGTTGAAAATAACTGAGTTGGGAAAAGGTTAAAAAGAAACACTGGCCTACTCACCGAATGATATGGCCTGATAAGAAGTTTAATAAACAACTGCCCTGAGACAATATTTTTGTATGGGGCGTCCTTTACAACACTTGTTATTTGTCTTATATGGGTTGATTGTATACAGCTAAAGTGGTTTTGTAAACACATCAGCATTGGCACACTTTTGGACTCGTAAACACTCTGACATCAGCATTGGCACACTTTTGGACTCGTAAACACTCTCACATCAGCATTGGCACGCTTTTGGACTTATGGAGAGATAGATAGATCAAGAACTTCGACAGATCTAGTAGGCACATAGAATGTATAGACATCATAGATAGATATAGAATTTCGACAGATCTAGTAGACACAGAATGTATAGACATTATAGATAGATCTAGAATTTCGACAGATTTAGTAACACACTGCGGTATCAATAAAGGCTATTGAACGTTATTCAACACGCTCCTGGCGTTACCGTGACTAGTCAGCGGCAGACAGTCTGGTGGCTTCCAGAGTTGGAAGCAAAGGGTGGTGGGGAATGAAAGGACGGGGTGTTCCTTTGTTCCGCAAACTTCAATTACTGCACGTGTACAATAGTAATTGCTGTTTGTTGTATGCTTTGTAGTGGAGACCAGGGATGGGTGGTTTTGGGAATCGATATGATCTCATCACTAGATTCCAGAAATAGCTGCCGAGTTCCAGCCACGTGGATCTTGAATTGCCCGTGACAGTTAATGTTCGCGGGGTTGAAAATAAACAAACTCACGGTCACAGCACAGCTTTTCCCTGGTGCGTGCGGCTGGCTCCAGGTTTGTACTGCGCCTTGATCGTGGTTGCCTGTTGTGTTTTGTTTACCACAATGAATTGTTTATCATATGTCCTTGATGTGATAATGTACTTTTTTTTTTTTAAAGTTTTTCCTCTGTTTCATCACTGGCGCATTTCCAGCAAATATACTGAACTATATAAAGCATTTGAACTATATATATATATATATATATATATATATATATATATATATATATATATATATATATCTTGTTTCTACATATATAAAATTTCTAAGAAATCGTTATTTCCTAAAATAAACACACTTCGTGCCAGTGACACACAATAGACTACACTTCTCAACGTATGCATTGTATATGTGTATCCTCTATGTATATAGATGTAGGCCGAGGGTAATCGATGTAACGGTAGAGGTGTCAACTTATTTGGACAGGCAGTCTTGAAACATTAGGTCAAATCAGCAGTGAATCTTTAAGCAAATGAGTGGTCAATTCCTGTTTAGCTCTTACCAATATGACGTAGTCTTCTGCGCTATCTACTCTACGGCAGACCCCCAAATAACTCTTTAACGTGACATTAAATATTAATCTTATTTTGCCGGGTTCGCCCCGCTACTATTTTTCTTCATCCTCCGCTATTAAAAGGACGTTAAAAGCGTTATCTTGTAGTTTATAGCGAGGTGAGATATTTCCGTCTTCGGCCAAATGCATATGATTTTGAGTGCGAGGTTGCGTTAACTTCCCGTGGCCAACTCCCTTTTCCCAACCGGTTAGTCTGTTAACACAGGCACAACAAGGAGGTGGCGTTGATCTTGATCAGCTGTTGTTGCTACAATTCCGGAACTGTAGTCTTTTTATTTTTTTTTAATTTTGTGTTATTCAGCGACCTAAGGTAGTATTGATTGATTTTAAATATAAACCAGTTTTAATAGGCTATAGTTTGAACTAGATAACACCAGCTATAGTACTTGAATATAGCTCAACTAAAACTATAGTTACCATTTCTATAAAATTGAAGTTTGTGCAGTACGGTTGTTTTTTATGTCGCTTTAGGTTGCTATTTTCATGCTCACAGTTTTTGTCTCCCTTTCCACTTCCATTTTTTTAAAAACTTTTTGTTGCCTAGAAAGATGTAAGGTTTACGTTCTTTTGGCAGCCGTCTTAGTTATTGTCTTGTGTTGCTGTTGAGTTTCTTCTTGTCACTCAATCACATTCGTGGTCTGTCTCGTTTTTTTTTTTTTGTGTGTTAAATGTGAAATAATATGGCATTCTCTACATGTGGATAAACCAATGTATCTGTTGTTTCTGTATGTTTGATTGATGCAGTACCTATTCTGTTCATAGAATCAGTTTTACTGCAGTCGGGGCATCCCAATATCCACTCCACCGACCGTCCCAGCATTTCTCGAAGTGTAAGTGATTATAGATACATATGCTTTTACCACTAAGCACTCCAGATCCCTTTTCATATATATATACACACTATATAACACTATATAATATATCATTATATATCATTGTCTCATCCATTGTTCTTTTCTCTGAAGGAATGAAGAACAAACTTAGCGATACCCTATTTGTCGAGAGTAAGGCGACACTCTGCCAGAGCTGCCAGCGAACGTATCGTATCGGCTATATTTATCATTGTTATACAGTGCCGTTTCTTTAATGCATGCTTATTTTCGATTGTGAGGGGGGGGGGGGCTACTGGTCGCTCCGGTGTGGGCGGACTATTGTCATATTTGTGTTAGTACAAATATTTTCTTTTACCATGAATCGGGTGGTCAAAATTACGCCAGATATCTTTTTCTTTTTTATCTCATAGAAGATATATTGTTCCATTTTCAGTGACTGAAATACCCTACTTTTGATAGGTGTGTCCACCGGAAGTTGTAGAGAAGCTTGTGTATCCTATAACCCGTAGAACTATGTCTGTGGTAGAAACGCTTACGAGGGGTCACCCACCGGTTAAAGAGTTGACGCCTGACAGGACAAGACACGGACATGTTCAAATCTAACGCATTAAGTCAAACTGTTCACTTTGGTGAAAACCTCGACCAGTCTGGTCAACATTGAATAACCACTTCCCTACCCCCGGAGCTTGTAATCTGGTTTGTGATTGGTTATAATTAGTATGTTATACCACTATACTATTATATTATGGGACAGTGGTTGGTCTCGAGGCAAGCCGTGGGTCTCGAAACAGAGGGGTTGTGAGTTCAAATCGCGGCTGCACCAGTTGGGATTTTTATTTGTGATTTCTCTCTGCGGCAACTACATCCCGTCTCAGCCGCGAGGCCCGGCCTGAACGTCAGTTACTCAATGGCGGAAAATAAAAATGTGAGTACCTCCGATTACAGAGTTATCTGCCTCTGCAGCGAGGAACCTCTGTGCACACGGCTGCCAGGAAAGGTGGGGGGGGGGGGGGAAATGGATAACACGCACAACTCAGGTCCTAGTCTCCAGGGATTTCGTCATAGGCGAAAGCTGGCGAACGAAAAATAATATATACAAGGTGAATCAAAAGTAGGTGGACAGTAAGTAATAAGATTTATATGGTGTTTCTATATATTGTATTACATTTTTTTTTTTTTACTAAATTTATTCAAATTTAATCATCTTCTTTTCTTTTCATGGCTTTTGTATTGTATCATTGTATTTTAAAAAATAAAATTTATTTATATTAGTCAATATAATTTTATATTTAATCTCAAAATAAGTCTTGTCATTATGGAGAATGAAGTGACAGTATCTTGTTCATATATCTGACATTACGCTGAGATGAACAGGATTTATTATATCATAATTTTTTTACATCTTCTGAACATTGTGAAGGGCGTATGGTCTATAAACAAAAAATCTTAATTCATCAACCTAAATTGAAGAAAAAAATTATCGATCTTGGTTTGAATCAGTGTTTTAACTTTCTAGTTTGTATCGCTCTTCTTCTAGCAACACTTTTAATAGCTTGCACTAATCGGATGTTCTTGTTTGCGTTCACCAGCTTTATATCGCTAGCGAAGTCCCGAGAGACTGAATTTTGCGTGAATATCTCTTTTTCCTATTTTTCACACCGACATCTGTGTGTACTTTGGTGTCCACCGACATCTGTGTGTACTTGTGTGTGTCCACCGACATCTGTGTGTACTTTGGTGTCCCACGACATCTGTGTGTACTTAGGTGTCCACCGACATCTGTGTGTACTTAGGTGTCCACCGCCATACAGGCAGTTATTCTCCGACTTCAGAGGTATTTTCATCGTCGAGAGTTGTAAGGTTTTTTTTTTTTTTTTTTGGGGGGGGTAGATTCTTCCTATTAATTTTACCCGGGCAGCGGCCATTTTTGACTTTCGATTGCCATCTGCCAAGGGTTAACGTGCCAAGGGTTAACGTGCACACAAGCTCACGGGACCCCCTGTTTTCCCGTCGTTTTCCGAGAGGGCTAAACATTGGATATCACGACCCTAAGGCTGGTAAAACCACGGATTCGATTTTATTTGTTTTCCACCGCCAGTGATGGAATCGAACCAGAGACCATCGTGTCTAGAGGCGTACGACTTACATCTTGACCGCCCAGCCCCTTAACTGCAGTAATAAAGTAATGTTGCTGCGGTTAAAGCAGAAAATTGCGAGAAACGTGCTGGCAAACGATGCATGGAGCAGTACACATTAAAAGGGTTTCTTTTTAAATAAAAAGGCAGATGACAGTTCATGGGAGATCAGAATATTATTTTTTTTTTAATCAGGCCGTGAAAAGTACATATGATATGCTATTTTGACACAGTCTGTGGCAATCCAATGTCCTGATGACAGAACAGAAAAGAAATGAAACAAATAATGTATTGATTGATGATAGCCCCGCACGAATGTGGCTAGAAAATGTGCTGAAATGACCTAAGGTAACGACAGTCGTAACAACCCGAGCCAACACACGCGAGGGACCATTAGACAAATCCTATTCACGTCAAACTGGCGCGGCACAAAGAACTTTTAACTCGCCTCATGCGCGAACTGTGATCGATTTCGAGTACAGGTTTCTCCTGCCTCCCACCCACAGACAACCATTCTCTGTAGTTGGCTGTGCTCCCAACCAATTTCGTTCTTCACACACACACACACACAGTGTCTCGGCTTTGTATTTCACTGTAAATAAAGATATAACAAGCCGTTCGTTACGTCCTTAAAGCATAACCATGCAGGGTATTGCTTTTTTTGTTTCTCCTTTAGTTTCTTTAACTGTTTTATTGAAGCGCTCGTTTTTGTTAACTGTTGTCCACCGCCTTGTTTTTGTTAACTGTTGTCCACAGCCTTGTTTTTGTTAACTGTTGTCCACAGCCTTGTTTTTGTTAACTGTTGGCCACAGCCTTGTTTTGTTAACTGTTGTCCACAGCCTTGTCTTTATGGGAATGTAAACGGGCGACCTGTTTGGGGTTAGGGCCCTCCTTTCGATCTATTAATGACAAAACTATGTTATGAAAAGATCCGAAATATAGACTTCCTTAATATCGATATTTTGTTTTGGTGCTGTTTTTGTTGTACTATATAATTACTGTATTAGTTTATTAATACGTAGGGAGGTCAAAAAGTAATGCACACCCATTTTTTTCTCGGCTAATAATAAAGATAGGAATATGAAATTTTGCACACTTGGAATATGACATTGCACCAAATGTCACAGCATTCTGAAAAATATTACGCAATCTATGAACCGTTAAAATGGAGCTTGTCAACAATGTCCGTTACAAACAGCGAATTGTCATAGAATGTCTGGTTGCGGAGAAAGAAACTGTGGCAAACATTCATAAACGAGTGTGTGCAGTGTACAAATGTTCTGCAGTCGATAGGAGCACAGTTAGTCGCTGGGTTCAGATAATTAAAGCTGCAGAAAGTGTACGAGTGGAGCTGCATGATTTACCGCGTTCTGGACGTGTTGCCTCGGCTATCAGCCAGACATGTTAAACCGGGCTGATGCCATTATTCGTAAGGATAGGCGTATCACTAGTCAGCAATTGGCATTACAGCTTACAGTCAGCAAGGGAAGTGCAATCGCAATTTTTAAAACTCTCGGATATTCAAAGATTTGCGCTCGACGGGTTCCTCGGTGCCTAACAAATGATCACAGAGTTCAAAGGAAAACATTCTGTTCTGAATTGTTGGAGCGTTTCGGTGTTGAAGGAGAAATGTTTTTGTCAAAAATTGTTACCGGTGACGAAACGTGGGCACATTATTATGAGCCTGAAACAAAATGCAGTCAATGGAATGGCATCATCCGCAGTCACCAAAAGAAAAAAATCAAAACATCTCCATCAGCCGGAAAGGTGATGATCACTGTCTTCTGGGACATTGATGGTGTGATTCTTGTTGATGTAATGACAAGAGGTGAGACAATCAACTCGACAGCTTACATCAATACACTGACAAAACTCAAAAATCGGTTCCACAGAGTTCGGCATAAAAGCCATCTGCAGATTTGTTGCTTCAACATGACAATGCACGCCCTCACCAAGTCTGGTAACACGGGAAGCAATCAATAAATTTGGTTGGACTGTACTGCCCCATCCTCCTTACAGCCCTGATCTGTCTCCCTCAGATTTCCATCTGTTTGGACCTCAAAAAATTCCTGCGTGGGAAACACTTTGACAATGATGAGGATGTGATCCGTGCAGTTAAAAAATGCTTCTCGAGCAGGACAAAACTTGGTACAAACGAGGCATTCATGACCTAGTTTCGCGTTGGCGTAAGGTAATACGCTTGGACGGAGATTATGTTGAAAAATAGGTAGTGTCAAGGGGATGTTCAGCTACAATCTGTGAAAATTTCACACATTTTGCCCGAATAGTTTCCGAGAAAAAAAAGTGGTGTGCATTACTTTTTGACCTCCCTTCAGTATAATGTGAGTGTAGCATAAACAGTTAATTTGAACCTCTGTTTTTTGTCCCTTTAATTAGCTATTGGCAGTTCAAATTAGTTACGAAACTGCAAGGCTGTTTAAACAGGAATGTTGATTAGTTGGCAGAAAAGATTCTGTTCTGCTGATGGAATTGGGTTTCATTACAGTCGAGACATCCCCATATCCGACCGTCCCCGCATCTCTTGAAGCGCATGCAGACTGATTGTTCCTGTGAAGTACATGTACTGATTTTAAATACTTCGGCATGTTCCATTAAGCACTCCAGGTGAACCAGATCCATTGTCCCCTAAGTACTCAGGTGAACAGATCCATTGTCCCATTAAGTACTCCAGAACCAGATCCATGTCCCAACTAAGTACTCCAGGTGAACCAATCCATTGTCCCATTAAGCATCCAGGTGAACCAGATCCATTGTCCCTAAGTACTCCAGGTGAACCAGATCCATTGTCCCACTAAGTACTCCAGGTGAACCAGATCCATTGTCCCACTAAGTACTCCAGGTGAACCAGATCCATTGTCCCATTAAGCACTCCAGGTGAAACCAGATCCATTGTCCCACTAAGCATCCAGGTGAACCAGATCCATTGTCCACTAGTACTCCAGGTGAACCAGATCCATTGTCCCACTAAGTACTCCAGGTGAACCAAGAGTGTAGCATAAACAGTTAATTTGAACCTCTGTTTTTTGGTCCCTTTAATTAGCTATTGGCAGTTCAAATTAGTTACGAAACTGCAAGGCTGTTTAAACAGGAATGTTGATTAGTTGGCAGAATAAGATTCTGTTCTGCTGATGGAATTGGTTTCATTACAGTCGAGACATCCCCATATCCGACCGTCCCCGCATCTCTTGAAGCGCATGCAGACTGATTGTTCCTGTGAAGTACATGTACTGATTTTAAATACTTCGGCATGTTCCATTAAGCACTCCAGGTGAACCAGATCCATTTTCCCACTAAGTACTCCAGGTGAACCAGATCCATTGTCCCACTAAGTACCCAGGTGAACCAAATCCATTGTCCCACTAAGTACTCCAGGTGAACCAAATCCATTGTCCCACTAAGTACTAAGTACTCCAGGTGAACCAAATCCATTGTCCCACTAAGTACTCCAGGTGAACCAGATCCATTGTCCCACTAAGCTTCCGCATCGACCAGATCCCTGTGACCCCTAAGTACCCAATCGAACAGACCCCTTGTCCCACTAATACTCAGGGTGGGCCAGTCCAAATACTTGTCCCTAAGCACTCCACGTCGACCAGATCCCTTGTCCCACTAGCACTCCACATCGACCAGATCCCTTGTCTCACTAAGCACGTCGACCAGATCCCTTATCCCTAAAGCTCTCCAGTCGACCAGATCCCTTGTCCCACTAAGCACTACACGTCGACCAGATCCCTTGTCCCACTAAAGCTCTCCGTATCGACCAGATTCCTCTTCCAACTAAGCACCCGATCGACCAGTACCCGTTGTCCACTACACGCCGATCGACCAGACCTGTTGTCCAACTAAGCACCCGATCGACCAGACCCGTTGTCCAACTAGCACCCGACGACCACACCTGTTGTCCAACTAAGCACCCGATCGACCAGACCCGTTGTCCAACTAAGCACCCGAACGACCAGATCCCTTGTCCAACTAAGCACCCGATCGACCAGACCCGTTGTCCAACTAAGAACGCACCGACCGACCAGATCCCTTGTCCAACTAAGCACCCGATCGACCAGATCCCTTGTCCAACTAAGCACCCGAACGACCAGATCCGTTGTCCAACTAAGCACCCGATCGACCAGATCCCTTGTCCAACTAAGCACCCGAACGACCAGATCCGTTTGTCCAACTAAGCACCCGAACGACCAGACCCGTTGTCCAACTAAGCACCCGATCGACCAGATCCCTTGTCCAACTAAGCACCCGATCGACCAGATCCCTTGTCCAACTAAGCACCCGATCGACCAGATCCCTTGTCCAACTAAGCACCCGAACGACAGATCCGTTTGTCCAACTAAGCACCCATCGACCAGATCCCTTGTCCAACTAAGCACCCGAACGACCAGATCCGTTGTCCAACTAAGCACCCGATCGACCAGACCCTTTGTCCCATAAGCACTCCGTTTCGACCAGATCCTTGTCCACCTTTAGACCCACAAGTCTCTCAATGTATACCTAATTATCCCACCCATTGTTCTCTTAAGAATGAAGAACAAACTTGACGGTGTCCTCTTTGTCCACACAGTAAGGTCACACTCGGTGCCACAGCTACCAATTAGCTTGCCGGCTATCTCTTTGCCATGTACACAGTGCTACCTGGACAATACATCCAGATTAACGCGCTCACTATAGACTTATCTTATAGCTGCATTCACTGTCTGTCATTCTTCTGTGGCACACTTTGCAACTCCGTGGCCAAGACAGCACGATCGTTCTATGCAACCAGCCATGTTATCGCCGCGTTGCTGCTTATATCTCCATCCATGCTGGACACCGAAATGCTATAATTTCCACATTCCTACTCACTTATTTGCCATATCGGTATGCCACAAAACCCCAACAGAGGCGCTGTCCGCGATATATAGAACATTCCGTGTAAATCATGGGCCTTGGGATAACACTTTATCGATTAATTCTCTTTATATGGATTCATTGTATTTGATATTTGTCCTTTTCAGCAAGTGGTTAACAGGGTGCATTTTATTTGTAACTAAGTGCTGTCTCCAGATTGAACTGTGTCTTTTCTTGTGACTGTGCACGTGTCATAGTTTACCTGTCCATCTTATAACGTCATCAGTCTATTTAGTCTTAATCTGCCCTGCCTTATCTACCTTGTGCCTTCCCTTCCAAGATGACTTTTAGTTAGGTAGTCTGTCTCTTCACCTATCCCAAACATTTCAGTTGCCATTTCCCTAATTCTATTAATTTTTTTTTCTTCCATTTTTAACTGATTCAGAACTTTCCATGTTTGTCTTTTTTCTTCCACCCACTATTCTATAGATCCATATTTCAAGGGGTTAATGTTGTGCTATGTTTTCTTATTTAAAGTCCATGTCTCTGCGCCATATAGAAATATTCAGTAGATATAACATTTTACAATTCGTAATTTTAGTTCTCATTTTATCTGCTTTGACGTGGTTATGTTTTTCTTGTTTTCAGAATTACTTTTTGCGATCCCTGTCTTATTTTCCCATAATTTATTATAGTGTATCGAAGATAGCTATATTCTTTAACTCTTCTAGGTTCTTTCCATGTAATTCGATATCAAATTGTACACTTGTGTTTTCTTTGTTCATAATCACTTTTTTAAGCCTTTTTAGTATGTATAATCCAGGTCATATTCTTTCTTGTCTTGTTTTGTTTAACTATTAATATTGCACTTGTCAATACGCCACTTCTTAGTTCTGTCATGTACTATAACAATGAACGAACGTTGGGAGCTAAACTATATGGGGGACAGTGCGAGAGCTGTTATTAAATGGGAGGGGAGGGGTGCACAAATAAGAATTGAGCTGTGAATAAAAGTTAACAGGATGTGACCGCTGCTTATGATTGGGTTGACTAATATCTCGTGATAACATACCTGTTATAAACAATGTTTCCGTGCTGTTTATCGTAACCTGTTAGAAACACACTCCGTGCGTGTTTTTAGGTACACACGCTTGTGAATGGCAATGCGCTGTGTTGAATGGTACCGGTTGATTCATAGCTAAGACTGGCCATAATTTTATGTGATTTCTGTTGTTTATAGTTGGGGTTTTTTTTTAATTGTTAACTCTGTTGAGTTTAAATTTGTTATTTATCTCTCTTTGGCGTGCTGGTAGGTATATGATTTTACAGTAACAGAATTTATTCATAGAGGATCCTTCCAATTAAACATTACACAATTTGATTTATTTTCTTTGAGATAAGAGTGATCGTATCTAAAGGAGTGACCATATCTAGTTAGATTTTTAGTGTGAATAGATAGCATTGGGGAAGATCATTTGTTTAAGGAAAGATAGAGGGATGTGACGATACAGTTAGGAACAGTTTATGAAACGTTGGAGACATCAAGGCTGACTTCATATAACCACGGAGACGGTGACACAAAGTAAGTGTGAGTCTCTGAACTTAAAAACTTTTTTTTAAAATACGTTCCAACGTTTGTTGCGACCCTTAGAGTCGTCCACCACTAAAAGAGCGCTATGTGCTCTTAGTTGCGTTGTGTCATGGTTTATTACAATGAGCTACATTATTTATGCCCTTGAAATCATTCAGCACATCTGACGTTAGCTCGGCACTGGGTTGCCTTCACCCTCAGATCACCTTACTCATTTGATCAGATTAGTCTGTTTCCAGAACTACCTTGAGAAGGTGGAGTTGGGATTTTCAACCGTGAACTGTTCCTAATGCAAACAGTCAACTATGAGTCGCTGACAGATACATTATTCGGCATTTTGGCCATGAGAACGTTCGAATTTAGGTATTCTGATATTTTTTTAAAAATAGCTACCAGTAGTACGAATAAGGCAACTCTACAAATAAATTTGAACCTATGCTATGACATGAATGGTATAGCTGATCAATATGTTGTTAGATCAACCCAGTCCACGTTCTTTCCTCTGTAGTTCATTTTCAGGTCAAATTTATTTTTACATCTGCTCTTGACTTCGTTATATCTGCGCCTCTTGTGACCAGATCTGATCAACTTATAGTCGTCAGAAAACTAAAAATAGGCAGCTGTTCAAGATCGTCAGATTACAACACATTTTGGCGAATAATAACGCATATATCGAATGTTTAGTTCACATATTGCAAGATTAATGTAACGAAACGAAACATTCGGAGTTACTGTTGTATATACTTTATCCACATGTATGATCAGTGAGTTGTTTCAAGCTTCGCCATTAAAACAAAAGAATAGTAACCTTCAGTGAATGTGATAGTACGCTACAGAGTTGGGTGTCCGGTGTGTGATTTCTGACGTTCCCCTCAGTGGCTGCTCGGTGCTGGTGAATGAATAGTTCTCTTCGCCTTCCGCCCTTCCTTACACGGACGTTAATTTGACGTGGTTTTTTGTGCCGGTTGGGCACGGCATTTTTTATTACCAGGCTGCCTTCTCTTTTCTATCTCTACTCGCTTATCCAGACTGGATGGTCTGTTTCCAGTCGCTTCGCTAGGAGGTGGAGCAGGGGTCTTGATCAGCTCTGTTTTTCGCCGATCCTGAGGCACACAGTCACTTGTTGGTTGCTGACCCTACTCATCTCTGTTTCTGGACGGGTGTCCCCCCCCCCTCCCAACCTGTGCTTTAGCAGATGACTTTGTGGTGAATGCACATGCCGTTCCTGGAGTGATTCCAGGACAAGATGCATGAATATGTCGCCAACCTTGAACTGGACAATGTTTCCCACTTTAGATTGCTTCCTATAAATGTACGCATCATTTTTTTTATGAATAAATATAGATCGTGTGAGAGATGGAGAGGAACAAAGGGGGTAGGGGTAGTTTTAAGGGACAAATCCTTGCTTGTTTTAATGCGGGAAGTCTAGTATTATTTTATATGAGGAGCCGTGTGTGTTTGAGCGAGGGGAAGGAAAGCTCTTAACTTGTGAATGCTTTACCAATTAATGAAAGGTCCCTTTGTCGTGTTTTTGTATGTACATTGCACATACGGTTTTGCGTCTTCAATCAGGCATGTGACAGCGGCAGAGAGAAGACATTTCAGTACAACATTCAAGTCAGCAGAGTTACCGCGACCCAGCCGGTGATTTATTTGTGTTTCTCGACATCACAAGGACAGGCACTCCCGACTCGCGCCATTAAATTTACACACCGGTGACATAGACCGCTGTCTCTCCAACTGTTATTATTTCTTCCCTTGCACGTCACTCAGGTAAGGAGGGGAATTAAAGAGATAACATTGAAAGGGGTAGCTAAGCCGTTGCCTGGATTTGGACAGTCAAATAGAATTAATGTCTCCGGTGTTTTGCCATTTTTATGTTCGAGAGTCACCTGGCAAACTTCTTACCATAACTGCCTCCTTCAATCAAGACACGTGTCTTTCACTTCTCGGGTAGACCTACATTTACTGAGAAATGCTCCTTAGCTCACTTAACAGTTTCCTTCACCTCGCAGACAGGCCTCATTCACTTCTCGGACTTACCACTCATTCTACAGAGCCATTTACTCTTCTCCCAATCCTCATATACCAAATTTTCCACCAATCCTTATTTACCGTCTTTTCTTCCAATCCTCAATTACTGTCTTTTCTTCCAATCCTCAATTACCGACTTTTCTTCCAATCCTCAATTACCGACTTTTCTTCCAATCCTCATGTATCAACTTTTCTTCCAATCCTCATGTATCAACTTTTCTTCCAATCCTCAATTACCGACGTTTCTTCCAATCTCATGTATCAACTTTTCTTCCAATCCTCAAATACCGACTTTTCTTCCAATCCACATTTACCTACTGGCCTCGTTCAGTGTCACCACTACCACGCCGCTTCCTCTCACCAGAACAGATTTTACTTTATTCTACGTTGTACCTTTCTCACATTTACCACAGCCTATTTTTCACTTGTGCTTAATTAATTGTGTTATAAAGTCCACTTCCGTGAGATTTACATTCTTTCTATCTTGACATACAGGCACGGATATATATATATATATATATATATATATATATATATATATATATATATATATATATATATATATATATATACTTTTAACTCTGGGATCTGCTTAACAAATATGTCGTGTCTTCGTGTCTCTATAAATGCACAAAGAGGCCAACACAAAAAGGGAGCTCCTAAAAAACATCAAAAGGAAACAATCAACATTTTTGGGCACATCCAGAGAAGAGCACTTTCCAGAGTTGGAATACTTGGTTACAACTGGCAAAATAAAAGGAAAGAGAGATCGCGGACGACAAAAAGAGAAAATACTGGATAGCTTGGTGTTAAGGCATGCAAAACAGTCAACAGAACTGATACGATGCACTGTGGATAGAAGATTATGGAAGGACATGATCGCCTACGCCGAGCGGTATGGCACATGATGATGATGATAAATGCACACACATTTGTTATCGTTTCCATATTACAACAACAACAATTCAGAGAAGAAAATGTTAGTCATCTGGATAGACGCAGGAAGGAGGATAGCAGGTGGTGAAGGTGGAAGATTCCGGTTGGCCTGGCCTCACACCAACCTGAGCTCAACCTCCGACTATGTCTGAACTAGCTGTCCATTGATACAGTCTGACTCTTATCGGGTTTTAATTTCCCTTTGAGTATATATAATCCACAATGTAACTGTAAACCATGTGTGTTAATGTCTGTCTAAGTTGACACGAGATTATTTCCGTTTTCAAGATATGCCTTCTTGTGTTATATAAAACCTTTCAGCAATACCGGCTGATATTGGCAGCTCAATTATTTCCATTCCAATCTGGCTGTAGTCGGCTGTACCGATGCGATTACGTTGGGGACGGTGTTTTGCCGATGTTGCACTAAGCTGTCCCTTACTTCTCTTCCCGCACAACACAACAAATATCCTCGCTTCTCTTCTGAAAGTTCCGGAACAGCCTATATATTGGAAACTGAAGAAAGTTGCAAGAAAATGGGTACGGCACCCCGTCACACACATTTACTGTACTTTTTCTCCCTCGGGATTTATCTCTGAATTTTAATCCGTAGCCTTAGACTCCAGAGTCACCCTCAAGATAAATAACCGGTTGTTTACCGACTTCTGTCGGACGTTGGCAGGTGAACCTGTCACATTCCCCCCTGACTGTAGAACAACAAAAAAGTCAGATAATATATAACGGTGCAACATTTACTCAAGTTTCTCTCGCAGGTCAACACTCAGACTAGCTGAGGCCTCTATAACATTTAACAAATTATATCCACCGCTGCCTCATCTTGTTACAGATTAAATGGTTACATTATTTTCATTCATTGAGAGCCGTCTCCGCATCGAATGTTGCCTACCATGGAGCGCCGTTCCGCTCTGTGTCTTGCTTTGATGATGAAAGTTGTCATAGGCTGACTTGTCCATCTTTGATGTTACTCATCCATGTTAGGTTTGGTCTGCCACTGTCTGTCTTTTTTACCTTGTATTTTCCCTTCCAAGATTACTTTAGTAGGCTGCTGTGTCGTTTAACATGTCCTAAAAGCCTCATTTATTATGTTTGATTTGTGATTAGTAGTTCTCTTTTCATTTTTACTTGTTTTAAGACTTCATCATTTGTTTTGTTTTCTTTCCATCCAATTCGTCATATTTTTAATATGTCCACATTTCAAAAGCTTCAATTTTCTGTTCTGTTTTCTTGTCTAATGTCCATGTTCTGCACTATACAGAAATGTTGAGAAAATATACATTTTGCTATTCTTAGTTTTAGCACTGTTATTTGTTTTGATGTTAGTATATTTTTCATGGCATTAAAATTACTTTTTGCCATTCCTATTCTTTTGTTTATCTCAGACACCACATGGAAATACATCAAAGAAAGAAGAGAAGCGAAGAGAGCCATGACTAATGTAAAGACAGATCTTGGAAAGGTTCTGGCAAAAGCAACATACAAAGAATTAGACAACAAAGTGAAAAGTTCGGCAAGAAGAGATACAAGAGCTTATATAGACAACTTGGCAGAGAAAGCAGAGACAGCTGCAATTACAGGAGACAGCAGAACTCTTTATACTGTACAAAAGATGCTGACAAACACCTATACATCCAGTGGAACACCAATTCTAGACAAATCTGGATTAATGCTAACAACAAGCGCAGACATAAAAGCCCGTTGGGCGGAACACTTCAAAGAAATTCTTAACCGTCCACTACCTCACAGTTTAATAGATTTTGAAGCTGAAACACCAGCAGCGGAATTAGATGTAAATTTAGATGACTTCACCTTGAGTGAAATAGAAACCACCTTAAAGCTAATGACCAATAACAAGGCTGCTGGAGAGGATAAGTTAACAGCTGAGATCCTCAAGGCAATTGATAGCCATAATTTAATACATCTCCAAAAAATGTTCAACATCATTTGGAAAACAGAGAAGACGCCTCATAAATGGAAAAAAGGAATCATTGTTAAGATCCCAAAAAAGGGCAATCTTAGAGATTGTAACAATTGGAGAGGCGTGACACTTTTGTCAGTTGCCTCAAAATTATTCTGTAAAATCATCCTAAATAGAATAAAGGATTCAATAGATACAGTAATGCGTGAAGAACAGGCTGGGTTTAGAAAAGGGAGAAGCTGTCTTGACCACATTTTCACTCTACGACTTATATTGGAGGAACACATTGAAAAGCAAAAACCTTTTGTACTTAACTTCATCGACTTCAAAAAAGCATTTGATAGTATTCATAGAGATTCTTTGTGGAAAATTCTGAAGCAATATGGCTTACCATCAAAAATCATAAATATTATCAAAGACATGTATGATGGTTACACATGTGCAGTTCGAACAGAGGAAGGACTGAGCGAATGTTTCCCAATAGAAACTGGGGTTAAACAAGGATGTATTTTATCGCCCTTGTTATTTGGAATTGTTATGGACTTCATAATGAAGAAATGCTGCACTGGTAATAAAGGCATCGAATGGATACAAGGAGACCATTTGGAGGACCTGGACTTTGCTGATGACATAGTTCTCATCAGCAATCAGATAAAAACGATGCAGGAAAACACAAATGAACTATCATCAATAGCCAGCAAAATTGGGCTTGAGGTCAATCATGAAAAGACTAAAGTCATGAAAAGTTTAATTCCAACAAGTGACAAAATATACATGGAAAACAAACCAGTAGAAGAGATCGATCACTTCATCTATCTTGGAAGTCACATTGATCGAGAAGGGGATACGAGCAAAGAAATTAGAATCAGACTGGCTAAAGCAGCAATGTCTTTCAGAAGCCTTGAAAAGTTGTGGAAATCAAAACTCATTAGCACAAACACAAAACTTAGGCTATTCAAATCAAATGTACTATCAACCCTTACGTATGCGTGTGAAAGCTGGAAAACAACAAGAGATATAGAAACAAAGTTGAACGCATTCGAAAATAAATGTCTAAGGAAAATACTTGGTATAGAATGGAACGAATTCAAAACAAACGAGGAAATTAGAGAAATCGCCAATCAACCACTAATATCTTCAGTAATAAAGAAAAGACGATGGTCATACGTTGGACATGTGATGAGAAGAGATAATAATCGAATAGCAAAGCAAGCCCTCATATGGGAAACAACAGGTAAAAGAAAAAGAGGAAGACCCAGGGAGACACTGAGAAGAACATTGATGAGAGAGGCAAGAGCAGCAGGAATCGGCTCCCTCAATGAGATAGAACTGCTTGCACAGAACAGAGACAGATGGCGAGATTTGATAAAATATCTTTAAAAGAAAACTGCTAGAACAAAAATTCATATAGGAGAAGGTGTATCTTGGTCTACGCCCTATGGGCCGGTTACGGCTCGAAAGGTCAATAGATAGATAGATTCTTTTGTTTGTTTCAGTTTGGCATTTTCCATCACTGGTTATATTATGTCCAATGTATTTGTAGTTCTGAACTGTCTCCATGTCTATTTCTTCAACTGTGAAGGTTACAAGATCCACTTGTAGGTTTTGAGTATTATCTTTGTTTATGATCATAGTTTGTCTTTTTGATATTCATATCTAATCCATATTTTTTGCTTGTCATGTTTAATTCCATTAAGTAATTGTTGTAGATCTTTAGGATTTTCTGCTAGTAGTACAGTATCATCGGCATATCTTAGGTTATTGATTATCTTTCCATTAATGTTTAAGCCTGGCACCCGTGATGTTTTTACAGATATGCTCAGTGTATAGATTGAATAAGATTGGTGATAGGATGCATCCCTGTCTTACTCCTCTTTTTATATCAATGGGTGTAGAGTTCTCTTTGTTATATTTTATTATTGCTATTTGCAAATTACTCGTAAGTCTGTATCATCTAGATGTATCTCTTTTAGGCAGTGTATAAGTTGTTTCTGGTGTATTCTGTCAAAAGCATTGGTGTGGTCAAACAGGCATATATGGTGTACTTTTTTATTTATGTCCTCTTGCTGAATATGGCTTCTTTTGTCCCATTGTTTTTCCTAAATCGAAATTGTTGTTCTTCTAATTCCATATTTATTTTGTTATGAATCCTTCTTTGTATAACTTTTAACAATATTTTTGTTACCTGGCTCGTTAAGCTTATTGTTCAAACATTACTGCATTCAACTGCACCATTCTTTTTAGCCATTGCAATGAAAGTTGATGTTTTTAGTTCATTTGGTATATATCCTGTATGGTATATGTCTTTGCAAATATCTGTAATCACTTCAATGCCAAAACACTCTCATTGTTTGTATAGCCTTTTCCACTTCAGATTTTAAGATTTGATAGCCTGGCGTACATTTTATAATTAGTTGTTTTCCCATTTCGTCTTAAAATAATTATGTTATATATTTCCTTGCTAGTCATTCTCTTTATTTGTGGATGCATCCCTCTTGCATCTTGTTTATATCCCTATAGTTTCGATTTCTAGACATCTTTGGCTGAGCCAGTTGTCTTTTACCTTTTTGCACATTTTGCGTATTTCATTATCTAATTTGTTGTATTGGGTTCTTAACTTGTCTTCTTACTTCCATTTTCTCCAAGATGGCGTTAGTTATCCATATGTTTTTTCTTTCTTTTTGGTAAGATGTCGCAGGCTTCTTGTATGCTTTTCTTTATGCATTGCCATTTCGTTATATAAGTATCTTTAACATCTTTTTGATTTAAAGCTGTTATGTTTAGTGGTATTTTAATTAATTAGTCTTTTATTTGTTACATTCTAATCTAAATGAATAAACCCCCTTGTCTCTTGTTTGCTGCCAACCTTTTTTTTTTTTAAAAAATTTTGTCCTTTTTTTTTTAAATTGTGTCTTTTTTTTAAGTGGGAAGATTAAGAAATGAGAGTCAGACACACGACAGAAAGGGTCCGACCATTCGCGGTCGAATTTAACCACTGTGCCAATCGACGATAAAAGGCACAAGTGGAAGGAATGGTAAGATACCCAATCTTACGATCGACCGTCCTACTTCCATCCAAACTAAAACAATGATGGTCTTCTAGTCTGTGCCCGTCTTCCTTGTGTTTCAAGAACGACCTTTACTCGCCGACTAAATCCCCACCCTCCCAACCACCAGATGACTTAGAAACATTCCCGCCCCAAATAATCAAATAAGGGCACGGCTTCAAGTAGGTTTACCCTTTCAATCGGAGAAGTCACTCGAGGCGTGTGTTTTGAACATGTTTCATTTGTCTGTGCTGTCCCCCTTGGCCTGAAATTATTATTATTTATTTTTTTAAGAGAGAAAAAGGGGGTGTTTTAGACCGGTTTTTGACCGTCAGAATTAAAGGCCTTTCTTCACTTGTTGAATGAATGTTTATTTGCGTTGGGAAATCGTTTCCGCAAATACCTTTTTTAATTTTGAAATGGCTTGTAGTCATTGCAATCTTGTCGTTTACTGGTTTCCCGCGGTTTTTGTTGTTGCCAATTGAATGGTCAATGCCAGTTAAATCGTGGACTTTGAGCTTAATGTTAAATGAGTTTCATAATCTTATCCTACTAAGGCACGTAAGCCAATGACTGCTGTGGGTTTATTCCTGTCTGAAAAACTATAACATACAGTTGCTATCTATATGTGATTGTTTCTCCCCCCCCCCCCCAAATGAAAAATGCGGACCTTGTAAAGGGGAGTGAATCATTTCAAGAGAAAAGGTATGTTTATTAGCACTCGAAAAAAAAAAAGAATCTCAAATAATCAGCAGGAAAAAACAAACAAACAAAGAACAGATGCTGTAAACATACCAACTCCCATGATATGATTCACTGAGCTATCTTCTCGGAAGTTTGTTTTTCCCTCCATAATATTATTCATTTATTATTGTCTCTGGCATCTTGTAAAGCCACACCGGCACACACGAGAGTTGAATATTGCGTAGCATAAAATAGTGTTGTAGAGTAAGTTAGTTAAAGTGGCTCTCTAGCATTGTATCTCGTGGCAAGGCATTATGTCGAGCAGTACTGGTTCGATCCTACTCCGGGCTGTCTATTCTTCTTTGTTTTTTTTCTGTTTATTATTTTTGAATTTTTTTTCGTGTCTTGTAAACAAAACATCTTCCCCTGAAATGATTCGCCGTAAAGAAATGAACTGCAGCCTATATACTATTTACTAGAGATAGGGTTCTATCCAAACCGACGTCTTCCAGGTTCATCATCATCATCATTGAGTGCCGTCTCCGCAACGAAGGTTGGCTACCATGGAGCGCCATTTTGCTCTATCTCTTGCTTTGATGGTGCAGGTTGTCATCGGTTGATTTGTCCATCTTTCGATGTTACTCGTCCATGTTAATCTTGGTCTGCCTCTGCCTCTTTTACCTTGTATTTTCCCCTCCAGGATCAATTTCAGTAGGCTGTTGTGTCTTTTAACATGGCCTAAGAATCGCATTTGTCTTGTTCTAATTGTGTTCAGAAGTTCTCTTTTCATTTTTAGTTGTTTTAAGACTTTGTCATTTGTTTTCTTTTCCTTCCATCCAATTCTACCTATTCTTCTATATATCCACATTTCAAAGGCTTCAACTCTCTGTTCTGTTTTCTTGTCTAATGTCCATGTTTCAGCACCATATAGGAATATTGAGAAGATGTAACATTTTGCTATTCTTAGTTTTAGCTCTGGTGTTATTTGTTTTGATGTTAGTATGTCCTTCATGACATTAAAATTACTTTTTGCCATTCCTATTCTTTTGTTTATTTCAGTTGTACATTTTCCATCACTGGTTATAGTATGTCCAAGGTAGTTATAGTTCTGAACTGTCTCCAGGTCTATTCCTTCAATTTTGATATCCACTTGTGGGTTTTGAGTATTTTCTTTGTTTATGATCATAGTTTTAGTCTTTTTGATATTCATATCTAGTCCATATTTTTTGCTTGTCGTGTTTATTTCATTAAGTAATTGTTGTAGGTCTTAGGATTTTCTGCTAGTAGTACAGTATCGTCAGCATATCTTAGGTATTGATTATCTTTCCATTAATTTGTAGGCCTGGCATCTCTATGATGTTCACCAGCCGTTAATCCACACCGGATTTTTTTCTGGGAAAGTAAAGCGGCACGGGCGTAATACCGACCACATTACCCCAAAAATCAAGTGCCGAAGGTCTGTAAAATTTATGGTCAACTAATACCATATTCCCTATACGCTACTGGCGTGACGGGGGTACATTACTTTACATTATTTATTTGGGAAGGTAAAGGAGGGGCTTTCACTCTGATGTTATTCCCTTCTTCCACGGAGTGACCCTTTCATTGTATCAGTTTGGTACATTTGAAAACGGGGGAAAAGGGGGAGGGGGTTGCCTACTTCTTGGTAGGGACAATCCTTTCATCCCATAAATATGTCTTTTAGGTTGTAATAGACCGCAAACTGCAGTGAGAACATTTTCCCCATTGTAGCATTGTGGTTCACACCTTATCTATGGAGAATCACAGCATGTAGTGTAATTTCTCTGTTCGTTGCTTCGTACTGGTTGACAGTTGTGTTTATTTGGCGTATACGTCACGCCAATGATTTTGTTCATCTTGAAACCTATTGTGCTTAAAGATCATGGGTTTCGTATGACATATTTTTGAATATATAAACCCTAAGAAAAAAAAAACTAGAAGAATTTCATATATATATGTATGTATATATATGATATATATATCTTCTGGTTTTTGTACATTTAATATGATTTCAACGAGGGTTAGGTAGAGGGTAACAATAACCCAGTGATTTTCTAATGACAGAACGATCGTATAAAGTGCAAGAGGACGTTACTCGACAGAAATAATTTAGGTACTTAAACTCATAAATTACTATATATATATATATATATATATATATATATATATATATATATATATATAAGTGAAGGAGGGAGATTTTGACACATGCTTCTTCAAACATATTTGAACATACTGTAGTCACTTGGTCGTATGTTCTTATTATGTGAGTTTTAAATTCTTTTATATTCTGTTCGTTCAAATGGAACTTTGAGAGTTGTACAACGTAAGCTGTGTTTGCTTTATTTATATGGGGCTGCTCGCCAGATAAACTGAGTGTTTGACCTGACCCTTTCAGATGTGAGCTGGTCGCCCTTGTCCAGCCCAAATCTCTTGTGTCTGCCCTCCTGAATCCTGCTGACGAGAAGGTGTGTGGCAGTGGTTAGTTCAAACACGTTGGCAGCGCCTTGACGCGTTTAGTGGCAGATAGTGTAGTAGTAATAAATGTAACTATTGTTTCTCCGTGGTGGCTGCAGCCTAGAGTGTCTGGAATCTGTTTACAGGAAGGGATTTCGTTTAGTCTGGTCTGTTTATTGACACGGGGAAATGTGGGTTTGGGAGTGTCAACAAAAATAAATATTACGAAAGACTTATTCCTGTAATAAATAAGTGATATGCAATTATTTTTTAACTCGAACCTATCAAATGATGAAAACATATTCAAATAGTGCAATGGAAATCAATTAATTATTGTTTTCTACACAAACTTGGTAGTCAGGTAAAAGACATTAGTATCATTGGCACGATCGGAGGTTATACACAATAAGAAAATCAGTTCGTGGTGTATATCGACTGTTGTAAATAATCTTTTGAACAGTAAGTCCGGTATAAAGAAACAGAATATCTAACGAAGATTATTGGTGATGTAAACGAAAAAGAAACATTTTTAACGTCTTTACAATTCATCATCATCAAGTACCGTACCTACTGGCGTAGGTGATCATGTCTCTCCACAATTTTCGATCTCGGCAGCTGTTTATCATTTCTGTTGTTGACCTTCTGCCAAGCCATTCTCTTAAGCTGTCTGTTATTTTTTCTCTTTGCTTCCCTCTATCTCTTCGTCCCTCAATTTTTCCAGTTGTTACAATATATTCCAGTTGTTCTCTTCTCATTACATGGCCAAAAAATGATGATTGTCTCTTCCTAATATTGGAAATTAGTTCTCTTTTTGCTTTGACCTCTTTCAGAACGTTTTCATTACTCTTCTTAGCTGTCCATGGTAAATTCTTTACAGTTAAAAAACAAATATTGGGGTATGTGGCGACCACGTTGGGTGTGCCGGGATCGCAATATTAGGAAGTTGAACCTTGACATAGCTGGTCTATCAAGAAATGCGCTGAGCACAGACGAACCACTGGATGTTTCAGCTTTGCGAACAAACGAAGGCTAAACAAATAAGCAACTGTTTTGACTGAAAGATCTTCAACCGAGGCGTATGCAACAAAAGTCTATATAATAAGCAACGACAGTGATATAACACAGTAATGAAAGAAAATAAAGTAATTATCAGCACACCGTAGCCGATCAAACAACAATAACGCTGGCAAACACTAACAGAAATATACATATAGTAATAATAGTAGCACATGTGACAACAATATAGGTCGATTTAGGTAACAAAATAACACATAGCTATTATGTCAGCATTTTGCGGCTTCAGCAGAGCGTTACGGAAACTTCCGTAAGGTTACTTTCTGTAAGGATCTTAATTTAGAAGAGAACTACTAAACACAATTCAAACAAACGAGATTGGGGGGGGGGGGCATATTAACGTTAACAACAACAGCTTTTAAACGTAATCTTGGAAGGGAAAATATAAGGTAAAAGATGCAGAGGCAACCAAGATTAACATGGACGAGTAACGTCAAAGATAGACAAGCCAACCTGCACTACCAAAGCAGGAGACAGGGCGGAATGGCGCTCCATGGTAGCCAACATTCGGTGCGGAGATGCCACTTAGTGATGATGATAAATTGAGAAGGGCTAACCAAATTAACCTTAGGTGTTTCTGTTGTACATTAAATGGCGGTGTACTTCCTTGGCATGTTCGTACCAAGTAGTCAATTAGAACTCTTGTCATTTTGTCTCCAGATTCTAACCATTGGTCGTGGAACATTCAGCTTTCAGTCTGCCAGCATCTCGGTTACGCCAAGTCCAGCTAAACACCCCAGCATTACCGACGCTGGCAGCAACACCCTAGCTCCCTCTGTGACTACACCGACAGGCAGCAGAGGGACCAAGTTGCGTGGAGCATCAGTAACAGAAGCTACTAGTCCTTTATCTGTTGCCACTTCTGGTAGCAAAGGTGAGTAACACTTAAAGAGCTAAGTTCATTGCTGCTTGGCTGTCACTTGGCAGACGTGTTCAACCATTTCTGATCTATTTATGAGTAATTTACTAGTTTAGGCGACATAAATTAAAGTGATCTCCCCTAATTATAGAGAAAAGAAAAAAACAACCCGAGGGTACAGCCATTAGTATTTGAGAAATACTAGTTTTGTTGAGATGTCAGCTAAAGGTCATCATCATCAGTACCAGGCTTGCTGGCGTAGGTGATCATGTCTCTCCACAACTTTCGATCTCGACAGTTATTTATCATTTCTGTTGTTGACCTTCTGCCAAGCCATTCTCTTAAGCTGTCTGATACTTTTTCTCTTTTATCTCTTTGTCTCTCAATGTTTCCAGTTGTTATAATATATTCCAGTTGTTCTCTTCTCATTACATGGCCAAAAATGATGATTGTTTCTTCCTAATAGTGGAAATTAGCTCTCCTTTTCCTTTGACCTCTTTCAGAACATTTTCATTACTTCTCTTAGCTATCCATGGTATTCTCAACATTCTTCTGTAAAACTACATTTCTACAGACTCAAGTGATTTTCTTGTCTGTTGTCCTATTGCCCATGATTCACATCCATATGTTAAGACTGGCTCTACATAACATTTAAGAATTCATTTTCTTGTTTCTATTGTCAAAAATGGATTGCATAGTATCTTCCTCATTTTTTGGAAAGCGGCTTTTGCCTGAGCCATTGTGCATTTCACCCTTTTTGTACATCTTTCCGTCTGAAGTTAACAAACTTCCCAAATATTTAAATTCATTTACCTGTTTTAATATTGTTCCACTTGTCTTTATTTTGCACTGAGGTGATGTCTTTTTCTTTGTTGTCACCATTACTTCTGTCTTTTTGCTATTATGGCTGAGTTCTTTATTTTGCTTTCTTTCACTATAATGTCCAACATTTCATGTAACTCATTTTCACTCTTGGTAAATTGACCAATGTCTGACACGTTTTGCGGGTGGGTTGTCACAGAACATGCCTCATTGTCTACACAATTGATTGTAGTAGCAGGTCTCATCATGAAGAGTAGTGATTGTTGTATCTCTGATCTCTGTGTATATTATACTGTCAGTAGTATCTTTCTTTCTCTACTTACACTTGTTTAAATCCGGTTGCGGTTTACGTCTAGTCCCATAATGTGTGTGTGTGTGTGGGGGGGGGGGGGGGGGGTGTATTTACACGCTGAGAAAATGAGACGTCCACAATTTGCAGTCTTTAAAAAAAAAAGGAATATACCCAGAGAGTGAAACATAATGTAGTGTTTGCATTCTGATATTTGGGTCAAATAGGTGATATTTACAGTTTGTCAGAACAAAAATAGCTGTCTAAAGTCCAAACATTGGGAGAGAAAAGATGGCAGCCTGAGAGTAGTATTTATAGCCTGAGAGATGATCACACACACAACCCAAGAAAAGGTGATACAACTAACCAAATGATAAAGTTTAAAGAGGATATTTACAATCCAATAGAAAGGTAGCATCTAAATGGTAGTAAATTGAGACACGTATAGACTGATTTCAAATCTAGGATTTTCTACAAGTTACATCTAATTTCTATTCATTTCTTGTATTGTTTGTGTTTTTGTTTGTTAATAAAGTCAGATTGAGCTAATGACTATGAATCTTATAGGCGTATGTTAGATACTGTCATTTTTGAGGCGCACATGATGCGTCTTGTTTTTTCACTTCTAAAGTGGTATAGCCTTTCGTTCCAGTTCTTCTACATGTGTATTTTCAATCGTCATCTTTCCCTGACCACAGTGGCCATCACCACGTGATCTGGCATTGTGTAAGGGACACCACCCCAAAGTCTAGCCCAAACTGTTTATGACCTACATCACAGTTCGTCATGTTCTGCCTGCTACTTAACAAAACAATGATAACTTTCGCTCTTAGGATGATTTCCTTATATACTGAACACATCTTCTAATGTGTTCATTTTAGTTGGACAAATTATACTATATATATATATATATATATATATAAATTTCACAGGGTTCTATGAGAAAACGGTTTTGTAATTGAAATTTTAAAATAGGGCCTTAAAAAATTCTTTATTATTTCAGTGTATCAGATGAACAAGTACAATAGTGCTGCTGTCTGTTAATTACCATGCATTAACTGATAAGTCTACACACTTAGATCTCGTACGCGAATTTGAGTGCATCATCACCACCCGGGGAGAATGTCTATATATAGTACTGATGCAGCTTGAGTCACATTACATTTACCGTCATCTCTTGACTCATCGTTTATCACTCCACGGTCTTTCCAGTAGTGTAAGGTTGAGTCATGTCACAGAGAAGGGAATGCCGTCGTCGTAATATAGCCAGCTCACTGTTATTGTCCATTATAGATCGTAGTTGACAACACTGCAGTGGACCGGTCTATCTTGTTTTGTGGTCACAGAACAAAGACAGCAGACAAACGTACTAGGTACTCTCGTCACAAATTCATTAGTTCCAGTTTGAAAAACTACACACGCCTCATCAATATTAAGTTTCTTGTGCTTTTGTGGTTGTTTTGGTGATTTTTGCCTCCTCCCTGGCGAGGCACGATCCCTTTTCAACCTTATACTTAGTCTCTTAAGTTATTTTTCCACAATTGCCACCTAATAATACAAGAGGGTGGTCGTCACTGTAAATCTTGTACATACATAGAAACATATAGAATACTGTTTTAGCAGGTCCCAAATTTATTGAAGGTCGTATTTAGTGTCTTCTCATCAAGGGACAGTTTTCCTGCCGAGAAGCTGGAGGAAACCATTTCTGATCTATCTGTCATGTTCGCCTGAGCTGGCTTTCGCCAACTTTCACCTACTTTCACCTATGGTGAAGTCCCCAGAGACTTAATTGAGTTTTGCGTGTTAACCCGTTTTTCCCTGTGCACATGTACAGAGAGCCCAGGCTGCACAACCCGTTTTTCCCTGTGCACATGTACAGAGAGCACAGGCTGCACAACCCGTTTTTCCCTGTGCACATGTACAGAGAGCCCAGGCTGCACAACCCGTTTTTCCCCTGTGCACATGTACAGAGAGCCCAGCTGCACAACCCGTTTTTCCCTGTGCACATGTACAGAGAGCCCAGGCTGCACAACCCGTTTTTCCCTGTGCACATGTACAGAGAGCCCAGGCTGCACAACCGTTTTTCCCTGTGCACATGTACAGAGAGCCCAGGCTGCACAACCCGTTTTTCCCTGTGCACATGTACAGAGAGCCCAGGCTGCACAACCCGTTTTTCCCTGTGCACATGTACAGAGGGCCCAGGCTGCACATTCCGATCGTCTTAGGATGTACTCATATTTTGTCCATCGATGAGTAATTGACGGTAAGATCTTCAGCAGGCTACTCTAAACATTTCACCATTAACTACGGAGTAAGACAAGGCTGCGTGCTTGCCCCCTTACTATTCACTACATATATGGACAATATATGCAAATTAGCATGCCCAATCAAAGGAAATATACCAACACGGATGATAACAAACGATAACACAAAAAGGAGAACGAAATATACGTACCAGAAAAACAGAAAGAAGAGAAGAGAGAAAGAATAAATTAAATACTATTTGCAGACGACCAAGTTCTGATACATGAAACAACTGAGGACCTACAAGAACATATCAACAGGCTGAACAACACTTGTAAACAATACAACATGAAGATCAACATAAGCAAAACCGAAGTAATGGCAATAGCGAGAAAGAAAGAAAAACTAAACATCATAATAGATAATACGTCTTTGAAGCAAGTTGACAATTTTAAATATCTGGGTAGCACGTTAACACAAGACAATAACCAAGAGACTGAGATAGATATAAGGTGTAACAAAGCATCCAAGTTATAGGCCAAGTATCAACACCATTGAAAAACAAAGCAATAACCACGGAAGCAAAAAGGGCAATATACAAATGAATTTTCCTACCAACTCTGTGCTATCAGTGCCAGAATTGGACGCTGGACTCTAGAACAATAAGAAAGATAACGACTACCGAAATGAAATGTGTCAGAAGAATGACAGGAAACAGCTTAAGGGACAGAGTAAGAAACACTGACCTGAGGAAGAAACTCGAAATTGAACCAGCCATCGAATACATAAAGAAACAACAGATAAATTGGTTCGGCCACATAACAAGATAAAAAGAACTAACAATGAATCAAAGAGCCATAAACAAACGCTACGAAAACGCCAGATTAAGAGGAAGACCGAGAAAGAGATGGATAAAGGGAATACTAGAGTCACTAGGAGGGATAACATCAGAAGAGGCCAACAGAAGAGCAAAGAATCGCAGATTGTTTCTCCCTTCGACGCCAACCGCAGCAGAGGAAGGATAGAAATAAAAGAAGAAGAAGATGAGTAATTGAAGTTTCAAGTTGGGCCACGCTGCAGAAATAATAGGCGCTGGTAGCCGCAGAGATAAATCAGAAATAAAAATTCCAACTTGCGCAGCCACAATTTGAACTCATAACCTCTCTGTCTCAAGACCGGAGTCTTGCGTCGAGACCAAACAAAAATTCCAACTTGCGCAGCCACAATTTGAACTCATAACCTCTCTGTCTCAAGACCGGAGTCTTGCGTCGAGACCAAACAGTCCCCAGTTTCGTGTATACATTTTACTGTTTGTGTGTGTGTGTGTGTGGTAATGTTTGCCGTATGATATATAAAATAGGACCATATAGTTTTGCATATAGTTGTGTTTATGGGCCAGTGGATTTCTCTCTGTCTACTTTATTCAGTACAGTCTTGAAGTACGTGTACACGTGTTGCTGTGGTGCCAATCTTGAATTTTGTATACAAACCATTTATGTTAATTAATTCTTCCTTTCATCACAACTTACCAGACTTGTTTCACGTGTAATCAAGCTTGTCTTTCGTTACTTCTTCCTTGTTTGCTTTTCAGCCATAATGGGATTATATTGTTTCAATCTGTTGTCTTTTGTGCATCCTTTTCTTTTTTTTTTTTTATGTGTTAAACCATATCATGTTATCTCTTTTCGTCACTGCCTAATCTCATTTACAAGTTCGAATATCGTGTTGTGCCGTGCTGTCCCCGTCATATCTACACCGCAACACTTCTGATAGCTTCATTGTTCATGAACCGTTGGTTTAGCATGACTCAGCCATGGGGAGATCACACGCTATTCCCGCAGTAAATAACACGGCAGAAAGATATCATTCTGGATATTATGTTTATTTCTTCATTTTAATGTGTGGTTAATTTATCAATATTTCGCTTAAGTAATTGGTGGATGTGTTCGGTTAAACTAATTAAATTTCCACTTGAGAATTCCAGGGGAAACACTTCCAGTATATTTG
Source organism: Megaustenia siamemsis (assembly GCA_032433765.1). Taxonomy (NCBI): domain Eukaryota; kingdom Metazoa; phylum Mollusca; class Gastropoda; order Stylommatophora; family Ariophantidae; genus Megaustenia; species Megaustenia siamemsis. The sequence goes on from JAVIAB010000092.1 coordinate 59,898,906, forward strand.
TTACAGTTGCTTCCCATGTTTATGTTCAGTTGCCCTAGTGCATAGATTCTCGTAGCAAGACGCTGTGTCGAGGAGTACGGGTTCGATCCTGACAAAAACTCGCTATTGTTTTTAGTTTTATTTTCTGTTGATTGTAAATTTGTCACAGTATTGTAAACAATACCCTTTCCCAGAAATTATTCGTCATTAATTTACATGTGTTGTTTTGCTGCGTGACGTTGTATTCCTCAAGTCTAACAACTACACTGTTAACACGAAGGTTTGTCAGAAAGACTCATCATCAAGTACCGGGCCTGCTGGCGTAGGTGATCATGTATGTCTCTCCACAACTTTTGATCTCCGCAGCTATTTATCATTTCTGTTGTTGACCTTCTACCAAGCATTCACTTAAGCTGTCTGTTATTTTTTCTTTTCTTCCCTCTATCTCTTCGTCCCTCAATTTTTCCATTGTTACAATATTTCCAGTTGTTCTCTTCTCATTACATGGCCAAAAAATGATGATTGTTTCTTCCTATTATTGGAAATTGGCTCTCTTTTTTCTTTGACCTCTCTTGAACATCTTGATTACTCTTCTTAGCTGTCCATGTTACTCTCAACATTCTTCTGTAAAACCACATTTCTACAGACTCCAGTGATTTTCTTGACTGTTGTCCTATTGTCCATGATTCGCATCCATATATTAAGACTGGCTCTACGTAACATTTAAGAACTCTTTTTCTTGTTTCTATTGTCAAAAATGGATTGCATAGTATCGTTCTCATTTTTTGGAAAGCTGCTTTTGCCTGAGCCATTCTGCATCTCACCTCTTTTGTACATCTTCCGTCTGAGGTTAACAAAGTTTCCAAATATTTAAATTCATTTACCTGTTTTAATATTGTTCCACTTGTCTTTATTTTGCACTGAGGTGATGTCTTTTTCTTTGTTGTTACCATTACCTCTGTCTTTTTGCTATTAAGGCTGAGTCCTATTTTTGCTTTCTTTCACTATAATGTCAACATTTCTTGTAACTCATTTTCACTCTTAGCGATTAAGACTGTATCATCAGCATACCTTAGATTATTTATATTATGACCTCCAATTGTTTCCAGGCATGCCCTTATGGATCTTAAAATAATCTCACTATAAATATTAAACATATCTGGCGACAGCACACAACCTTGTCTAACACCCTGTTTTACTTGTTGAAACATTCCCTATTGGTTTCCAGTTCTTATGGCCGCTGTTTGTTGCCAGTACATGTTCTTTATTATTCTTAGATCTTTGCTGTCTACGTTTATGCTTTCTAAAATTTTGATTATTTTTGGTGCTTTACTTTGTCAAATGCCTTGGTGTAATCTATGAAACATAGGTATATATCTGTTTTCACCTCTATGGCTCTTTCTACTAAAGATCTTATGATATAAATGGCATTGCTTGTTCCTTTATCTTTAACAAAACCACACTGTTCATCGCTAATTTCTGGACTGATTTTGTTTTGCACATTTGTTTGTATATAGCTTTAGCATCTCTTTTTGTTGCATTTCAATCTCTTTGCATCTCTCTTTTAGCCATGCTTCTTTTGCTTCATTGCATTATACTGCAATTTCTTTATTTAATCTCTTATACTCATCTTTATTTCTTCTTTTTGTATCCATTAGCTGCAAAATGTCATCTGTCATCCATTTTTTTCTTGAATTTGCCCTCACTGGTGGTATGAACTCTTTTGATGTTTGTTGCATTGATTCTTTTAACATTTCCAGTGGTTCATCAATGCTTTGTATCTTCTATATTGCATCGTACCGGTTCTGAATTGTAATTTTATATTTGTCTTGCAGCTTCTTGTCTGATTTTAGTAAATTTAAATTTAACTTGATGTTAATTTTAGTAAATTTAAATTTAACTGATGTTAACTGAGGCTCGTTTTGTTTTTTAATTTTACTCTAAGCTTTCCCACAACTGGTACCTGATCAATATTGCAATCTGCCCCTGGTATAGTTTTCACACACACAAGACTGTTTCTAAATCTATGCATATAATGATAAGCATTAGATTTAGAAAAGTCTGGTGTGTGTGAAAACAGAAAATTGAAGCCTTTGAAATGTGGATTTGTAGAATTGGATGGAAACAAAAGATAACAAACGATGAAGTTTTAAAACTGAAAATAAAAGAACTACTAGATACAATTAAGACAAGACAAATGAAATTTTGGGTCATGTTAAAAGACACACAGCTTACTAAAGTAATATTGAAAGGAAAAATACAAGGTAAAAGAGGCAGAGGCGCAGACCAAGACTAACATGGACGAGTAACATCAAAAGGTGGACAAGTCAATCTATGACAGCCTGCACCATCAAAGCAAGAAACGTAGAATGGCGATCCATGGAGCTAACCTTCGTTGCGGAGGTGCACTCGATATGATGATGATCATTATATAATCAATTTGATTACGTCAAATTAGATCAGATTATGATTTGATCAGAAAGACGTAAGAATTGGGAATAGAGCATTTCGACCGACATTTCCCCCTCTCACTCAATCTGGTGACCAGTCTATCTATCTTTCCTTCGCTGGAAGTATTGTCTATATATGTAATGTCGTTAC
>JAVIAB010000092.1:59901585-60033525 GCA_032433765.1 Megaustenia siamemsis
ACGTTTTGTTTACAGCCCCTGATCGATGTTAACCTTGGGCCCTAATCTCAATGCCTGGTTGAGAGTATGTTGTATTCACGAAGTGCTTCTGTTACAGATTTGTTTCACTCGCCCAAGCAGTTTCATCCCACCCCGGAATTACCATTCTTTGTTTGCGCATTTTTGGCCTTCTTTAAACATTCTCATGTTTTCCATCATCCATTATCCTCTCTGCTGGTGTAGGTGATCATGTTTCTCCACACCTTCCCATATCCACAGCTGTTATCAATTCTACTTCATCGATCCGATTTTGCTGCTGGCTGCTATGAGTTTAGGCGGGTTCGACCCGGCATTGGCCACCAACAGACGATGGTTTTTATGATCCTCACTGGCTGGTCCCCTGTTGTGCGTGGTTAAGCTTGCCTCTTTGGCAATACTTTAGTTTCTATGCTGTTGTGGTTATCACATATGTTGTGACTTACTGCTAAACCGTTTTATTTAATTTTCGGTTATCTTTTCTCTCTGCTTCCCTTAGTTTTCTAGTCGTCATATATATATATATATATATATATATATATATATATATATATATATATATATATAATATATATATATATATTCCAAATGTTAATTTCCCATATATACCTAACCCAACAACAAACAAACAAAAATGTTTCATTCGGCTTTTGGTAATAAGCTTTCCATATTGCATGGATTCCTTTCCATTTTCCCATGGATTCTTTTAGAAACTTACTGTTACTCTTTATGAGCTGTCCATGGTATTCTGAATTAAATATATTCTGTAACATCACATCTATTTCTTGCCTAGCAGTGTCCGAGTGTCCACGATGCAGACAGACCCTTTGTCATCAAGACTGTCTTTACATAACAACCTGTTTTCATATTTCACAGAGTAGAATATGTTACATATCTTCTCATTCTGAGCTGTTCGGACGCCATGTCATATCTATCGGTTGTACAGCCTACATTTACCATCCAAAGTTACAACGGATCCTGTGTGCTTGAATTCATCGAATTGTTTACTACTGCCCCCATTTACTTCAAATTTGTGTTTATATGTCTCTATCTTTGTTGCATTTGACAAAGTAAAGCACCAAGAAATAATGACCATTTTAGAAGTCATAAAGTGTAGAAGCAAAGATAAAAGAATAATAAAGAAACATGTACTGGCAACAGACAGCGGACATAAGGACTTAGAAATTAATTGGGAATGTTTTCAACAAATAAAACAGGGTGTTAGGCAAGGTTGTGTGCTGTCACCAGATTTGCTTAATATGTATAGTGAGTATTTTAAGATCCATAAGGGGGGCATGCCTGGAATAACAATCAGAGGGTCATAAATATAAATAATCTAAGGTATGCTGGATGATAGTCTTAATCGCTAAGAGTGAAAATCAGTTACAAGAAATGTTAGACATTATAGTGAAAAAAAGCAAAATAGAGGACTCAGCCTTAATAGCAAAAAGACAGAAGTAATGTAACAACAAAGAAAAAGACATCACTCAGTGCAAAATAAAGACAATTGGAACAATATTAAAACAGGTTAATGAATTTAAATATTTTGTTAACCTAGGGGAGCCACGCTAGCTCAGTGGTTAGTGAACTGGGACTACAAGGACAAGGGGTAGGGTTCGATCCCAACCAACTGCTCCGGGTTCACCCAGCCTTAAATGGGTAACGGATTTTTTTTCTGGGAAAGTAAAGCAGCACAGGCGTAATACCGACCACATTACCCCAAATATCATGTGCTGAAGTGAAGGTCTGTAAAATATAGGGTCACTAACACCATATTTCCCTATACGCCACTTGGCGTACTTTACTTTTTTTTTTACTTTGCTAATCTCAGACAACAGAGGTGAGATGCAGAATGGCTCAGGAAAAAGCAGCTTTCCAAAAAATGAGAAAGATACAATGCAATCCATTTTTTGACAATAGAAACAAGGAAAAGAGTTTTAAATGTTATGTAGAGCCAGTCTTAACATTGGATGTGAATCATGGACAATAGGACAACAGACAAGGAAATCACTGGGGTCTGTAGAAATGTGGTTTTACAGAAGAATGTGAGAATACCATGGGCAGCTAAGAAGAGTAATGAAAAACGTTCTGAAAGAGGCCAAAGCAAAAGAGATCTAATTTTTCAATATTAGGAAGAAACAATCATCATTTTTTTCATGTAATGAGAAAAAGAACAACTGGAATATATTGTAACTTCTTTTCTCTTTTCACTGGTACCTAAAAGGTGTCGTGGTTTATATCATTTGTCGTTCTTGAGCTGCTAGAACTGTCTGAATCAGTGATTTTCCTTTGTTGTTACACGTCTCTATCACTGCATCTATCCATCTTCTTCTGGGTCTTCCTCTTGGTCTTTTTCCATGCATTCTCGAGAAGAACGCCCTTGATGGTGATTGGTAAGGATTCATTCTGACCAGGGGCTAAACCATTTAAGTGTTCTATATATTCTTGGCAGGGTTTTTTCATAGCGTCTGTTTTTGATGTGTTAATTTTCATACTGTAGTTTGTGCAGCTTTTATCTAGAGATGTTATATGCTATTGTAGCAGGTTTTCATCCTCATATATTAGGCATTGGTCGTCTGCGAAGAGTAGCTCGTTGATGTTGGAATTTTCTACCTCTATGTTATTATTTTATTTGTCCTTATCGTTGGTTGTTCCTGATTTATTTTGTCCATATATAGATGAAGAGGAGTGGTGAGAGGACACATCCTTGTCTTACACCTGTTGTAACTTGAAACCATTCTGACAGACCTTCCGATGTTCTAACGGCACTTTGGCTGTTTTTATATAATGCCATTATATTTCTAGTAGTTGTCCTGCTACCCCGTAGGTTTCTAAAGTTTGCCAAAGTTTGTTCCTGTCCACACGATCAAACGCTTTTTCCTGATATAAACACTATATTTTAGGTTTCTGCCATATTCTATTGTTTTTTTTTTTTTCACATAGTTGTCTCAATGTAAATATAGCATCAGTACAGCTTTTGCCTTTTCTGAATCCGAATTGATTATTACTTAATTGAGGTTATATTATGTATCTTACTCTCCTCTCCAATATTTTAGCAAACATTTTACCAACTTGACTCAATAGGGATATTCCTCTGTACATTTCACACTCCCTTTTGCTTCCTTTATTCTTCCAAAATGGGACAATGATAGCTTTTTGCCAATCATCTGGGACTTTATATATTGTAACAACTGGAAAAATTGAGGGACGCAAAGATAAGAGGGAAGCAAAGAGAAAAGATACCAGACAGCTTAAGAGAATGGCTTGGCAGAAGGTCAACAACATTAATGATAAATAAACTGTCGAGATCGAAAGTTGTGGAGAGATATGATCCCTACGCCAGCAAGTCCGGTACTTGATGATGCTCTTTGTTGCAATCAATAATTCACCCTTTTCGCTGTTGAGACTAATACCTTTATTTTTGTTACTACTTGCTATCTCTGTGTAATGCCAATTACTTTGTGTAGCTCGTCATCTCAAACCCATTTTTCCTGTTATTATTGTTGGGGGCTGATATAAACATATTTTAGGTTTTCAACAAGGTCCCTTTAAATATTTCCCATTTAGTCATAGTTTTTGGGACCGCGTGGCATGATTCAAACATGACACTTTTGAGCGTGAAGCGAGCACGAATATTATTACATAGCAGTGCGGCTTTCTCTTCTTCTCTCTCTTTCTCCTCCCCCCCCCCAAAAAAAAAAAAAACCTCATTCCTTTCATAATTGTTGACATTATTATGGTCTTTTTTCATACACGTACACTAGAGTCTTTCATAATTATTATGGATGGACCCGCTTCGTCCAGAGAGAGATAACACAGATCAATACCTCACGAGGCATAATGTAATAGCTGCCATACTTGATAGACAGTATGTATTGATTTTCTTGCACCCTTTTCCCCCGTTCCAGTCCATACAACCGTTGATTGATTTAACGAACAAAGGCTCATATATGCACTTAGTGGCCAGAAGCAAGCGTTTGAAAATCCTTATTTTGTAATCAAGGAAATGGCCATGTTTTCTAATAAACGTCATTGGGCACGGTTGACAAGTTTTTATTTCCTTCAGTTATTCTCGTTTATATGTGTTCACGAATTTCGCCGTTCGCCCTGAACTATTTGATCTAGCAACATCATCCGCAAAGTAGGTCAGCAGCCATGTTGGATTTTGTAGCGTACGCTTCAATCTGACGGTATTGAGGTTAAGACAACACATTTGCGCTCAGGGTCGGCGGTTATTGTGGAAATATTCACTTGTCGAGGTAACCATCCACTTTCACGTATATTTGATACGCTTACATCTGTGTTCACCTGAATATTCATGTGTAAATGGACTCTGTGTATTTTTCAAGTTTGTACCGAGAGAAACTTCGCACATTTTCATTTAAGGATGAGGTAATGTATTGTGTGTGTACAATGGCTGCGTTGTTTGGTTAGAAGAGTCAGCCAGTGGTTCACTGCTAGAGACATGGCTGATCAGTGTGTTCGTCTGTCTGATCAGCAGAGTAGAGCTGATGGCGATACACTGTATTTTGTGTAGTTGGAAAAGGTGATGGCTATCACGTAGCCGTTACAAAGTTTGGTTGTGTTGACTTTTTTCTCTCATTTATATTCATTTTATATTTTATAGCCTTTTAAATGTTTGTTTTTTTACACTAAAACTTACACAGATTGAGAAATATAATTATTAATATTTAAAGATTAAATAAATAAGTATTAATAATGACCGACCAATCATGTGATACATCGTACTAAGTTCTGTGGTTAGGGAGTAAAAAAATGATGACCATAGTCACGACAGTCGTAAGTTATGTTATATAGTTTAGTTTATATATTAATGACTACTATTTAAAATATGTTATAATAATATACCACCAGCTCTAGCCAAAGGTGATTTTGGTCGAAGTCAAATTAGGGTGTGATTTTGTGTACGTACTTTCACTGTATCTGATTGTATGCTTATTTATTAGTGAAACTGTATAGTATAGGTGATGCATAATTATCTAAAATGTAACACGTATTAACAATAATAATAGATGTGTAGTTGTTAGATGCGATCTCCTGCGTACTAGGTCGACTATGCGTGATTATGTGTTAGTGATAAGATATAGATTATAACTAAATGGCCGCCGCATGTGTATGACTAGGTCTTTGCGGCTATGTTATTGGTTCACATTTTAATATAAAATGTATTATTGAAATGCAGCTCTTGAAAATTGAAAAATCATCAGTGACAGTGCTTCAATTTAAAAAAAAATCAAAATAAATACTAGAAAAGCACAAACAACTGCAAGGGTAGGCTTAAAACATAAAAGATCATAATGAATGATAATGTAGTATCCACTGGTTATATCAGTATTAATGTCAGCATAATATCATATGCACCTTCAACAATGCAGAGCTAATATGGACATAGAATGTCATTATTCCTGCATTTTCTGTGCTAAGGCTGACAGCACGTCCCATATGTCACATACATACATAGCTTTACTGTATCATGAGTATGTATCGAAAACCCCCAGGAATAGTGAGCTAATATTAAATAACCAGAGGACAACTCGCATACAACTGTGCATGATTTCCATAGTGATGATAGACCGGTGCATACCATCACTTTGCAGTTTACCAGTTATCATCATTGTATGCAGGTAAACTAGCCACAGAAGAGTGAAAGAATCACAAGAAAGCCACCTGGTCAATCATGAAGAATATCATAGAGATCAAGTTATCCTACTCCTCTTCCGCGCTGACCACAGCAGAGTGAGGCACCATATATGTTATGTACTCCATACTCGATAGGTAGTAGTCTGTGCCACTGCACCATAGCAGATATGACCAGAAACACATTTTACTAAACTGTCCACGGGGCACAGACTTGAGGAAAACATGATCCATGTTCACTATGGTGGAAGAATTGTATGACGAACCCAAAACAGGCAGCAGACTTTAGAGATTCTTCAGTCTAGATGAGCCATGATTGCGGAGGAATTAGGGACACATATGTCTTGCGTGAGCTTGCAAGATTTTGATAAGCAAGAAACATCTAAGGCATTATATGAAAAAGCGACCACGCAATACTCTTTAAATCGTTGCTAGAAATATAAACAGAAAGAGCTACTTACAATAAGAAGCTTTAAAAATGAAGGGAAAGGGTAAAGTTATACTGGTTCTCAGGTATGCCTGCTCACAAAAAGTGATTGATAATGAATGTGTACTGGGCTTGTACAGGTAACCCGCATGATAGAAATCATCCGCATCGTTTTATATTTTTAGATTTAAACGTAAATAACACGGGGTCAAGGCTAATAAATCGATATAAATGCATACAGCAGCAAAGCTGATTGTAAAGGAGAAATTTAAAAAAGAAAAAATGGTGTTAAAGCTTTACGTAATTAATGGACGACGATTCGGCTCAAAGGACGTGTATAGCTTTAACCATACATTTTTGTCATTTCTCCTAGTAAAAAAACACAAAATCTCTGAACTGTTTGGAATTTGTTTTCTTTAAACGAGACGAACGTCTGGACTTTAGTCAGACGGGATTAAAAACCGGCGTGGTGGGTGATGTTTAAATTGTTTATTCTATACTGTCTACCAGATCAATTTATGACAGTAATGCTAATCCACCATAACTAATTGTTATTCTAGAATATATGTAGTAAAAATAGTGAATTGGGTTTTGCTATCATCGTTTCCATATGATACTCCATGCAGGACAGCAATTCTGTTATTTTTGAAAACCCGCTGGTTGGCGGTATCCCGACTACTCGAGGCTTCGGTGCGTACGTTCAGCGGAGCACATAACTGCAAGCCGTAGCCGCTTTCTCCAGGCATGTGTTGCTTATCGTCAACGAACTTACACGCAGCCTAGCGGTGCTATTCTGGGACAAAGAGCTGTCGAATGAAACCGTAACTCTAGACCCGAACATGATTAGCGGCTACCTTCCTTGAGAGCCGACGATAGGTGTCTTGTGCTATCAGAAGTTAGATGTCAAGGTTATATATATCTCACAATAGTTTACGCTACGGTCACTATCGACTTTTTAAAAAATAATAATTATATTGTATAGTTTTCGCAGTATAATTTTCATTAGTTTCTTGTTTCACAATATATATATTGAAAATGCTTTAAATATATTATAAAAACGTTTAGTAGAACTAAATGTGTAATGTAATATTGCTCCCTTGAGTATTGAGTCACATGACTTTGAGTATTGAGTCACTATGAATATATTTACACTTAAGTTACACACATGCATGCTATGGCTAGGCTTGTATGCATAAAAATTAACACATTACAAGCACAATTAGCACAGCTGTGTTATGTGTATGGTATGGTTGTGTTTTAGTGCTCAGTTCCGAGTTAACTAGATCTTTTCAATTTGTTTATATATTCTTTGTTTGATTGAATTTAATAACAGAGAACGACAGGAGAAAGAAAAGGCAGAGAGGGACCGTCAAGAGTGGGAACATAAGCAGAATCAGGAGCGCATTCTACGAGAGTCTGTGGATACTGAAGCAGCTGTAGAGCAACACTTTGCAGAGTCACTGACAAGATTAGCTAGTCAGCAGGTTAGTGTTTGTTTCTGTTAAAATGTGTGCTTTCTTTCTCTTTTCAGTTTCAACTACTGCTGTTGAGATATCTTTGTTCGATAGATTTGCTGTTATTACTGTTACTGTACTGTTGATATTTTCCACAAAAGGTTGTCAGTTGAATTTTTGTTTTATTGCTGAAGTCAGATAATATTCGATTGGCTCAATCATTATTTACTGTTTTACTGTCAGTTTACATAACGTTCATTTCAAACTTGTTCAAGAAAATTAATACAAATTGATCTTTTATAAAAACTTGTTTTGTTATTAGAACTTCTTTTTGCATCATTGACATAGACCTTTTGGATTTGTTACATCATATAACTATTTAAAAAGTTTCCTACCTTTAGAATACCTTTCAATACATTATCACAAGTTATAGATATGGCACTCCCTTTGTGTTGTAAACTGTCTTAGGAACTTTATACATTTTATTTTATATCTTATGTATAAAATATATGTTCACTTCAAAGTATATTTTAAAAAAATTGCAAAATTAAAAAAAATATTGAAATAAATTCATCATTTGAGGCTTATGAACACAAGGAAACTCACGTCAGAAAGTGTAACAATTAGTTTTATTACATAAAATTTGAGATAAAGTGCCTCCATAGTTAAATTATACATGTTATGGCATAGGTCACGCGACCTACAAAATCAGTGAGAAAAGGTGGATGTTTTGTTCAAGCATGCACTTCAAAGTTTTGTACCTCACACTGACACTTCAAATCAATATGTATGTGAGTACACTTGATTTGAAGTGTACATTATATCATATTCGAACAAAGTCATGACTTACTAAGTTAGTTTTATCATTTTATAAAAAATGTCTCATAATGTCTTAATCACGTAATGTGTTAGTCCAGTGTCACATAATTTTGCTAGTCCAATGTCGCATAGTGTGTTTGTTAGTCCAATGTCACATGATGCATTAGTCCAGTGTCATATGATGCATCAGTCCAATGTCACATAATTTGTTAGTCCAATGTCCATGATTTGTTAGTCCAATGTCACATAATGCATTAGTCAAACATCACATTATGTGTTCACATAATGCATTAGTCAAACATCACATTATGTGTTCCTCACACAATCACGCATTAGTCAAGTATCACATAATGTGTTAGTCACCATTTCAGTAGAAGTATTATCATCAATCAACAGTACTTCTCCTCATGGATAAACATGACTATCTAATATATATTCATTATCTATCTACAGTGAAGCTATTAAATGCTTTCTGTCTTCAGATTTATATAATTAATGTCTTCACTAATTGTCATTGACTGTTTCAATCTTCTTTATTTTATTTTTTTTTTCTTAATACTACCCTCTTAAGTGCCAGATTCAAGTTATCATACTCCACTTCCACAATGTCCTTCCACAATCTTCTATCTACAGTGCATCATATCAGTTCTGTTTTAACTGTTTTCCATGCCATGACACCAAGCTATCCAGTACTTTCTCTCTTTGTCATCTGTGATCTTTCTTTCCTTTTATTTTGCCAGTTGTAACCAAATATTCCAACTTTCCTCTTCTCATGCTGTGCCCAAAAATGTTGATTGTTTCTTTCTGATTATTTTAGGAGTTCCCTTTTCGTGTTGGCCTCTTTGAGAATTTCAGCATTAGTCTTTTTAGCTGTCCAGGGAACTTTCAACATTCTTCTGAGAAATCCTACCTCTGTGGCCTCTAACCATCTTTTCATTTGTCTACTGTCCATGATTCACTTCCATAGGTCAGAATTGGTTCTATATAGCACCCATGAACTCTCTTTCTCACTTCTATTGACATAGAATTGTTGCATAAGTTATTTTTATTTTCTGAAATGCTATTTTGGCCTGAGCTATTCTACTTTTTATTTCTGTTGTGCATATTTCATCTGATGTTATTATTGTGTTATTATTTACTTCTGTTTTCTTACTATTCAGACTGAGACCTTTTTTGTTGCTTTCTTTTACTATTATGTCTTATCATTTCTTGTAGTTCATTCTCTGTCTCTGCTATTAAGACTGTGTTATCCGCATAGCGCAAATTATTTATGCTGTGACCGTTGACTTAATCCTTTTTTGTCTACTATTGATCTCATATGTTCGCTGTAAAGGTGAAAACAAATCCAGTGACAGAACACAGCCTTGTCTGGCTTGTTTTTTTATATATTGGAATTGTCCTGTTTGGTTGCTAATTTGTATAGCTGCTTTTTGTTGCCAGTACATGTTTTTTTTTATTCGCAGATCCTTGCCATCAATATTTAATTTCTCCAGCATATTGATTATTTCCACATGCTTTACCTTGTCAAATGCTTCTGTGTAGTCTAAAAAAACACACATATAGATCTTTCTTTACCTCTATAGCTCTTTCTATCAATGTTCTTAAGATGTATATTGCATTATTGGTGGCCTTTCCTTCCACAAATCCACATTGTTCCTTACCCTTCTCATGAATCTTAGTAATATTTTAGTTATATGGCTTATGAGACTAATAGTGCGACGGTCTTCACAATCAGTAACGTCTGACTTCTTCAGTATGGCTACAAAGATAGATTTTAGTAGATCTGGGTATCTGTCCAGTGTTATATATGTCATTGAGTAGTTTTATTAAGACTTGTACTCCCAGCTCTCCTAATGCATTTATCTCTTCGATTGTTATATTGTCTGAACCTTTGCTGCTTTTCATGTGTTGAATTGCCTCCTCCACTTCATTCTGCTTTATTGATGGGCCTGTGTCTTTGTTTGAATTGTTTAGTTCTGGTCTTTCATCATCATAGAGTTGACTGATATATTCTGTCCATCTTTTCATTATCTTCTCCTGTCCCATTATTATATTTCCTTCCTTTGATTTCACACATCCTGAAACTTTGACTTCTTTTCTTCCTGTTAATTCATTTAACTGATTGTGCATACATTTTGAGTCTTTCTTTTGTTGTTTTTCCATTTCTTCACATTTCTGCTTTAACCATCCTTCCTTTGCTTCTCTGCATTTGTTTTTATCTCTGTGCAGTATTTTGTATGTCCGTTCTCCTTTCTTATGTTTTTGTTGTTCGTTCATTAGTCTAATATTTCTTTGTCACTCATTTCTTTTTGCTGATTCTTTTAATCACCAGTATTACATCATTTGATGTTTGTTGAATTGATTGGTTGAGCCATTTCCTAGACTTACATATGGCTACATATGTTGATAGACATTATAATATGTCTGGTCGAACGCAGGTCATAAATCAGCTTGAGCCAAGAAATATGAGCCCCCCCCCCCCCCCCCCCCCCCCCTAGTGAACACACGGCTGTGTGTTAAAGTTCAGAGAAAATACTATTTTTAGAACACCTAATGATACATTTAAGTGGTAGTAATTTTACTACGGTATTGTAAAAACCTCAGTTACAGATAGGTATCGTAATTACTGGTTAAGTTTTGCAGTTTATCTCTTATCAGCTAGGTGGACTTAGTCTGTCATAGGTTAGTGTTTCTTGGAAGAAAAATACACTTGATATATTTTGCACACTATTGCTAAACACAGATTACACCATCTTGAGGGTGTTTTCACTTTGAAAGCAACCCAAGTAACTTTAGCATCTGAATACTTATGCCTCAAATTTTTAATGGAAAACCGGTACACACCACACAATAAAAAAAGTTTGGAAACAAAAAATAAAATAAATCTTATATTTAAATTAATTTTGCCTTTTTAGTAAGGCACAATCATCAGGCTATGTCATATTAGACCACATTTCTATACAAATAATATTAAGGACTAAGTTTTTATTGTTTATCTCTGTCCATTTATCATGGTTGGTTAGCCTTATTTTATAGCTTATGTGTAGGTTAAAAAAAAAAAATTATCACATGTAGGTTTTAGTATGATTTGATTGGCTAGCACATATAAAAGAGCTTTTTTACAATTGTGCATAAATGTTATTTTTGTGAAATTGTATGTGTGGATTTATTCTAGTAAGAAAAATATGTAGACAATTGCGCAAATTCTTTATTTTCTCTTACAAATTCTTGTAGGTCAATTTTTTAGAGATATAAATTAAGGACAACCATTACAAGGTGGAACTACATACAAAGATCAGAATACAAGGCAAAAGAATGGCCCAGGAAAAATGAATGGACAGAAATTGAGTCATTAAATACATTTAAGAATGCATTTTTAGTATATGCTACCAATAATAGAGTCATCTCAGGAAGCTAAACATACTTCTCTCTGCAAGACCTCATGATACAAGGAGTGGGACATGATGTTTTAAGAAATGTATCAATTTGTTGGTCATCTGTCTTTTTTAATAAACTTTTCCAAATACTTATTTTGTGACATTTAATATTACTAGCAACTATTGTATTCTTCACACACAAATCTGAATTGTTCACAACACATTGACAATTTATGCACTACTTTTGTAAGATTAAAAAAATCTTCATTATCAAATTGTTCGATCAATGAAGTTTCACTATTTTCTGATCTCTTGATTTTTATGTCTTCAGGGAATCACAATGTTCCCTTCTATTACACGTGGTACAGGCAGAGGTTTGATTCCTAAAACTGAAGCTCTCCACAGTCACCCAACACCTCATGGACTCACCTATCATGATAAGAAACAATTTGAACAGAAGGCAGAAGAACACATAAAAAGGGTAAGATATTCCCTGAAAATTGAGACTCAATTTGTAATTGGGCTATAGTATTTATATGTTGCATTTTCTCAGCAATACATTACAAAGTATTATTTACTACTGCTCACATATTTGATCATGGACCAATGAACCCAAAGTACCTGCTTGACATGCCTTCTGTTACAGCAACAACATAAGTCGCTTTACCCTGTTTGATCAGTAACTTTCTTTTCAGAGTAGCCTAAGTCCTGCCAATACTGCATATCTCCCATCAGTGTTCTCAGTTTGGTTGCCACTGGTGCCACTGGTCTTTTTCATTGTTCACTCCATAGTTCATTCATTTCTTGGCAGTTGATGTGATGGTTTCTTGATCTTCTCTGAGCACATACACGATCAATTTTTACCTGTACACATTTTCTCTTAGTTGCACATTTTCAGTAATTCTTTATTGCTTAATTTATTAGTTAAATTATTTTGATAATTTTCTTCAGGCAGGCATTAGGAAATAACATTCAAAGTGTTTTGTTATCAGTTGTTGTGGCCCACAAATGTGAGCCACTCTCATAATTTTATATTCTGCACTTTATATTTGTGTTTTACTATTTTCTATGCACTCTTTGTATTTATACCATTCAGTCTCAGAAATCTGTAACAACTTTATTGATATTGATGATTTTTTATGCTTTTCTGAAGTTATTTTTTTCCCAATTTCCATAATGATGGGTGCTTCTCTTTACATATGGGATATGTGTGCTTTGCTTTTAGTGCTTGACTTAATTTTTTTAAATAAATTGTTTACACAATTTCATTTTTGCTATTTTTCTGCTTGTCTTGTAACTATGAATTCTCATTTTATTTTATGTAAATGGACATATTTTGTCTCTTTGGATGTCAAGTGTGGTATTCTAGTTCTCATTGTTTGATACTGTTGTAGTTTCCTTGATTTTTTTTCACTTTGTTTTACTCATGAGTCTTGTTGTCATTAACCACTTCTTGTGTAAGCTGAGCTTTGCTTGAAATCGCCAAGCACCCTTCAGCTTCTCAGACTGTTCTATTTGTCTTTGTATGTAGTTCCTACTTGTACTCTGTACTGTAGCTTAAGGTGGGGATTATTAGTGTTTTATGTAAAGTATAGAACATATTATATATAAAAGGATTGTGTGTCAACAGTAACTGTATACATTTGTTAACTTGTAATTCACTTGAGAGGTTTTAACTTTGTCAAACACAGTGACTATAAATTAAAAACCCCTATTCTAACTCTGGCACCAATAATGCAATATACATCTTAAGAACATTGATAGAAAGATCTATAGAGGTAAAGAAAGATCTATATATGTGCTACGAAAGCATTTGACAAAGTAAAGCATGTGGAAATAATTAATATGCTAGAGAAATTAAACATTGATGGCAAGGATCTGCGAATCATAAAAAACATGTACTGGCAACAAACAGCAGCTATACGAATTAACAACCAAACAGGACAATTCCAATATATAAAGCAAGGAATCAGACAAGGCTGTGTTCTGTCGCTGGATTTGTTTTCACTTTACAGCGAATATATTATGAGATCAATAGTAGACAAAAAAGGAGTTGAAGTCAACGGTCACAACATAAATAATTTGCGATATGCGGATGACACAGTCTTAATAGCAGAGATAGAGAATGAACTACAAGAAATGATAGACATAATAGTAAAAGAAAGGAACAAGAAAGGTCTCAGTCTGAATAGTAGGAAAACAGAAGTAATGGTTATATCGAAGAAACATTCGCCACCATCATGCAGCATAAAAATAAACAAGACAAATCTGAAACAAGTGCAACGTTTCAAATACATGGGCACAATAATAACATCAGATGGGAGATGCACCACAGAAATAAAAAGCAGAATAGCTCAAGCTAAAATAGCATTTCAGAAAATGAAAAATATCTTATGCAACAAATCTATGTCAATAAAAATGAGAAAGAGAGTTCATGGTGCTATATAGAACCAATTCTGACCTATGGAAGCGATACATGGACAGTAGACAAACAAATGAAAAGATGATTAGAGGCCACAGAGATGGGATTTCTCAGAAGAGTGTTGACAGTTCCCTGGACAGCTAAAAAGACCAATGAGGAAGTTCTCAAAGAGGCCAACACAAAAATGAAGCTCTTAAAAAACAACAGAAAGAAGCTATCAACATTTTTCGGGCACATCATGAGAAGAGGAAAGTTGAAATACTTGGTTACAACTGGCAAAATGAAAGGAGAAATCGCGGACGACAAAGAGAGAAAATACTGGATAGCTTGGTGTCATGGCATGGAAAACAGTCAACAACAGAGCTGATATGATGCACTGTGGATAGAAGATTGTGGAGGGACATGATCGCCTACGCAAACCGGTATGGCACATGATGATGATGATTCTAACGCTAGATGAATGGGCCTAGACATGAAAATTGCTTATGGATGAAAAAATGTGAGTAATAAATTGTCACCACATTCCAGAAGCTCACATATGTTGTGGTAAGTAAACAATAAAATAGTGAAATCCATAAATTGATCTTCAGAAGGAAAAATATGACTAGAGGAAAAACAGTGGATGAGATTGCTTTGTATATCTTGGAAACTGCATAGATAAAGAAGACACAAAGAAATTGGAAATCAGAATAGCAAAGGCAGCAATGACTTTCAATAACCTTGATTGAATAATTACTAAGCAAAAAAAACAAAGCTCAGGATTTTTCAAATCAAAAGTACTATCCACCTTACTTATGTATGCAAGAACTGGAAAACAACTAAAGAAATAGAAAATAAATTGGATGCATTTGAAAACACGTACCTGATAAATAAATATACCATAATTATATTTAGATTGTGGTGTTCTGAAAGTTGACATCTATATTGATCATCATCAAGTACCGGGCTTGCTGGCGTAGGTGATCATGTCCTTCTTAACAACTTTCGGTAAATTTTTCCAGTTGTTACAATATATTCCAATTGTTCTCTTCTCATTGCATGGCCAAAAAATGATGATTGTTTCTTCCTAATATTGGACATTAGCTCTCTTTTTGCTTAGACTTTCTTTCAGAACATTTTGATTACTCTTCTTAGCTGTCCATGGTATTCTCAACATTCTTCTGTAAAACCACATTTCTACAGACTCCAGTGATTTTCTTGTCTGTTGTCCTATTGTCCATAATTCACATCCATATGTTAAGACTGGCTCTACATAACATTTTAAAACTCTTTTCTTGTTTCTATTGTCAAAAATGGATTGCATAGTATCTTCCTCATTTTTTGGAAAGCTGCTTTTGCCTGAGCCATTCTGCATCTCACCTCTGTTGTGCATTTACCATCTGAGGTTAACAAAGTTCTCAAATATTTAAATTCATTTACATGTTTTAATATTCTTCCATTTGTCCTATTTATATATATATATGATATATACTATATATATATATATATATATATATATATGATATTTATCACCAGCTAAGGTTAAAAAAATATATCTTATTCTTTGCCTAAAGAATTGGCAGATAAGCAGGGATACTTGAACAGTCACTGAACACTTGAACAGCTTAGAATAATAATGAAATCCATGTTCATTGTTAGAGTATTTAATTTTAAGATGTTTGTTTATTTTACTCAGGTGCACATGTATTGGAGTTTAAAATTTATGGTAACTAGAATTCAGTTAGATTACTTACTTCTAAACATCTGATCCAAGTGTGCCCAACTTATTTGATAACACAAAAGAAGGAAAAAAAACTGCCAAGGCCATCACTGGTATTACAACAGGACGAGCTGTATGGAAATGGCTTCAGCCTTTCAGCTGATCAATGCTTTATTTGAACTTAATAAGATGGACGTCTAGAAGTCTACACAGAGGAAGAAAGTGAAGAACATTATAATTCTTGTGTATTTGTTAGATTAATATTCTATTGAAAACTGAATTCTTGTCATTGTTTTCAGGATGTTGATCTCCCAGATGACAAGCAATACATCAACAAATCAGTTAGTGAGAAGAGTTCAGCATTCACTAATTATCCTTATGGGAACAGTGGCTACCACCCTAGTTCAGGTTTATCCCAGCAAAGTCAACAAGCAATCTTCAGTTTGTATGGCTACCCGTCTTCGCATTCTACTATTACACCAGAGCAGCTAAAACAGAGAGGCCTCAATCCTGAACCTAGACATATCAAAGAGGAAATACCTGATAAGAAGCCTTCATTTTCTTCAATTCGCACACACACATCCAGTCCCATTCATCTGAATCAGGCATCCTCAACTAAAGAAATGAAACAAGAGCCACATAATTCTGTAATAGTTAAAAGAGATTTGAAACCTGTTCTGAAAATGGAGAATCCTGTGGCTGCACATTCTCATCATGCCTCGCCATCATCTTCATCACCACGCCCACAACATCCTCGACCAGCACATACACCAGAACATAGACCAGACAGACCGCTCTCATCCTCTACTAGTCCTGCATTAAGTGCGCATTTGCACCACCTACATCGCTCCAGTCCTGTAGCAGCAGGCTCCAGTTACCCACCCTCATCTCACAGTACAACCTATTGCTCCACTGAGATCAATATAGCTCCTAGATCTCAAAGCCCCTACACACCAGCAGCTAGTCAGTCACAGCACCAACCACTGAACTTTTGTAAATCCTCTAGTGCAAACAAGAGTAAGGCACTTGAACAGCAGCAACTACCCCTACAGGTACATACAAACTACTCCTCAATCCAGTTACCTGTCTCTGTGCCTACTAGTTCTCTGGCATACAGCTATAGTCTCATTCAGCAAGGCTTGGTTCCTAATCCCATGTATAGTCAGGGAGTTTCATCTCATCAACCCCATCAGCACAGCACAGAACCTAATTCTATAGGCGGTTCATTGTCAAACTCAGTGCTAGACACCAAACCATCACAGGTTAGTCCTGGGAGTAAAAGAAAAATGGGCAGCAAAGATAATCTGTACAACAGAAAGAAGTCAAAGGGACAAACTGAATTATCCACGAACAGTAATTCTATTTCCATTCCAGTGACTACACCACAAATCATCACAAATCCTTCTCCATATACAACTACAAGCAGCAATAGTATGTTCACTAAACCAGAAATTAGTTCTGTAACATCATCATCACTAATAGGTGCTGGTCTTCCACATGCCGGCACTGGTGGCTTCAATGAGTGCTTCAAATCATTTATACAAAATGAGAAAGTTACGTCTGAGCAGTTTCATTCTTCCAGCAGTAAACCAGAAGTAGATTCACATCAAAATCATTCTACTTCTGACATCCAGCTTCAATCTAATGATTCACATATGGTGGATTCACCATCCACTAGACAAGATGTTGTTCAGTCTAGTAATGATTCCTACAGTAGTCGAATTATGGACACAATCAACAGAGTGGCTAACAATCTTGACACAGACTCTGACACTTTGAGTGCTCCCAGTCCTCCACCTCAGACTAAACCTTCAGATACAAACTCTCCTCTCAGCAGAAGTGGTAACTCATCAGTTCCTATTAACCTACATCTACACCACATGAAGAAGGCATGGCTTCAACGTCATGATGAGGACAAGAAGTCAGAAACACCTATCTTCTCACAGGGTGAAGATGATTCAAACTCCAGCCTCAGCCATGCCAGGGATATAATTAGTTGTGTAGAGAACCCTTCAGCCTCAGTGGCAAATGGCTGTCAGGAAGGTAGGAGAGTATCTCCAGCCAATGTTGTTGTGACCCTTCCAAATGGAAGTGTTAGTGATAACAATCACGATGAATCTACCTCATCTGCCTCAGAATCAGAAATGCAGGTAAAGAAACATGCTATTTTTATTCAGTCTTAATATTGCTAGACTTCTGTGTTATAAATTTACCTGATGGTGTGCATAATCACAATCTGTCATAATTTAAATAATTTGTTCATTGTTATAAATATGCTGCATCAGTTGTCAGTGATTGTTGTTATTGTGTCTGGCAGTTTTAAATTTCAAGATGTAAAAGCATGTACATTAAGTTTTCATTTACTGGGTACACTACTGGATGGGCATGTATGCCTTAAAATTAATCCTTTGTGTGTTTTTCATAGATTGTTTCATTTTGGTCAGATCATTTCTTTGCATAAAATTGCCTTGGTTTATTTTCTTTCTTTTTTTAAAAAATATTGTTTTAGCAGGTATATTAGGAATATAATTATGCTAAAATTTCAGTTATGTTAAATTGTTCTATTTCTAACATACTTCTGTATTGATAGTTAAATAATATAATCTGTTGTCTAAGTTCTGTGCAGGTAAAATGTGTACTATTGTTTATGGTGATCTTGGACTTGTTCTAGATTTACTTTTGACATTTACATATTTTGTTTTTCCCTCAACACTCACATATATTCTATTTCTGCTTCTGAATTTTCATCCTCTGGTCACACACTGTTTATTTTACATAGAAAAATAAATCAACAATAATTTAACTTGTATCTTTTGGGGCTCTTTTACAAGAGATCAAGAACTGACACATACATAGTTCAGGGGCCTCGGTAGCCTAGTTGGGAAAACCACCTGACTAGACTACCGATGTTCAGACAACCCGTGTTCGATTCCCGCTGGGAGCAGTGTGAATTGTACTCGTAGTTGGAAAAAAAAAAAAAATACCCCCACGGTCGACCCAGCCGTTGGCAGAAATGGGTACCAGGGTATTATCCTGGGAAGGTGAGGAATGTTGCTTCGCATCTTAGTTTCGATGCTTGAGGCTACACTATACAGAAATATCCGAACATTTCTGGATAGGCGGCCGAGCACGTATGGGTGTAAACTCGCGTGCTAAGACGCCGGTTCAAGTCTCGTACTTTACCGTTACATAGTTCAACTTTGCACATAACATCAACTGACAATTGCAGCCTTGCAACGGATTCCTCCGGAATGTTGTTTCTTAAACCATTTTAAGTTACTGTGTTTGTTTACTTTGTATTTTTTTTTCCTCCAAGTTAACTGGTGTGAAGAACTAACTGTGTACTGTACACTGATAGAAGCTGTTCAAAATTATTGCTTGTGCAGTCAAGTTTGGAATGCACAGAGGTTGATCTTGTCAGCAACACTGATGCAAATTACCTATTCTCACTGGAAAGCCAGCACCACTACCTTGAACAAGTGGTCCTACTTTGCCTCAGAACAAGGCACAGGAGACTAAACAATTTGCACAGGCCAAGGCGATTCTCATCATCCTTGTGCATATGCAGACAGGCAACACAGTTATCACACATACTATAGGACTGTCACATGTTAGGCAATTGTGGAAGGAGCACTGGGAAAAACACATCCACATCAAGTTTGTTTAGAAGCTCTGAGGAAACTTGAACACAGCAAATTAAAAAAAAAAGGACTGCTTTAACCCTAGATTACAATTCATGTGTGTCTCATATGTTTATGATACACAGTAAAAATTACTATTACCTAATTGTAACATTAGGAGCTCTTATTTCCTTTTAACTTTTGACACACTTACACTAGGAGAGACACACGGGATTTAGATTTCCTGGCTCAGGTTGATCTATGCCCTGAGTTTCACCTGTCTATTGGCACGGCTGCCGTATGTCTGTGCTACATCATAGCATTATTCACCGCATTTCCCAAGGGCTGTTTTATGTTAGTCAAGGACCGAGGGACAACGAAAATCTTGAACATTGGCGATTTTTTATTTTTTTTTGGGGGGGGGGGGGCATTATAAGAGATTGTATCTCATGCAAAGAAATAAATTCAACACCAAAGGAAATAAATACAACACTCAGGGGTCACCATAAGTGGTAATTAGAAGATACACAGAGGGGGGAAATGTTTGACCACTGTAAGATTTTCTAGAATTTGTATTTTGATATTGCAATTTTTGCGACAGTATTGTAATATAGGGCTAATAGATAAGAAACAGACAGCTCGAAAAGAAGTTTTAGAAAGTCAGTCAGGACATACTTTAAGAGATATTGTGAGGGGTGATGGAGCTGAATGTGAGGTGCAGCCTCAGCCGCAGTGAAACTTATTCCAGGAGTAGAGTATGAAACCTTTGTTATTGTTTCCCTCACAGGGTTTAAATTATTCTGACTCAGACTGTTTATAGCACAGCCTCATTCTAGTTTACGTTAGATTTCAGCTAGGCAGCCTCACATATACAGTGAAAACTGCTCACTAGTAACTGCTCTTTTAATTTGAGTAAAATGATGGATCTACACATTTAATTTATAACTGATATTGTGACGTGTATTTTATCAGTTCTATTTATTCAGTGATGGTAAGTTTTCTACTATATTGGCAGCTTTCTGTTTTTAACTTTTGTTTTCAGATTCTTTTATTCTGTACAGTATTTGTTGTTGTGTCTATAAAGTTTCTGTCTTTGTATGTACAGAGTCCACCAAAAATTGGTGATCCTAAGAAAAGAGGAAAATTACGTAAGTCAGCAGTGGGGTCTTCAAAGAAGGCCAGATCTGATGTTGACACACCTTCATCTACACCCCCACCAGCAGCCTTTAACAACAGCAGCATTAGCAATAATTCACAGAAAAAGGCTTTCAACAGCAAGCGTGGCAAAGCAGATAAAGAAATTCAATCCAAGGTAACTCTAATGGCGGCCATGATTTACTTTGCAATTTTCCAACTTTAAATTGTCTTATTTCATCATTGGTTTATATCAATTATATGTACCCTAATTGCTTCAAATAATGACATTTCTTGTATGGTTTTGTGTGTGTGATTTGATTTTCTTAATAATGAATTTTGAACAATTAAATAAAAGTGTTCTCGATCTGACCTTTGTAAGAGAGGTCAACATAGAATGTATATTGCCTTTTCAGTGATGTTAATGCCATAGAAATGGTGATAACTTGACCCTCGGGAAGGAAGATGATGGCAGTTAGCAATGGTTCTATTGATTTCCTATGTTCTGCTGGAGAAGTTGGATCTTGTCCACCCTTAAGGCAGTGCAATACTAGGTTGTCTATATCAATATCCACTGTGGCAATCCTTACTTCATTAGCCAGCCTTGTTTTGACAGTTAAAGGTGCAGTACTATGATGTCAAATGAGGTCTTGATCAGCTGTGGGTTTGGAATAAGTGGATGCTTCACAGTCGAATGCTGCAAAATTGCATAGTCCTATCTTGTGTAGGTATGCTTTGAGACCATGGCGACCTGTTCTGAGTCTGAATATCTTTGTCTTTTCATGTGTGCAGAGCTAAAATGACTAGTTCTGGCTCATATTTTCCACACAACTCCCCATTCTGTCTGTTTTCTTAGCTTTTTTTTTCAGTATTGGTTGAGACTCTGGGATTGGTTGGACTGTTGAAGGCTACCTCTACCGCCTGATTTTGTGAGTTCATTTGCTTTCTCATTTCCATGGATACCACAATATGCTGGTGTCCTACTGCAGGACTTTTGTTTTTTCTGACAGTGTACATATGTCATTCCTTATTTCAGTGTACATATGTCATTCCTTATTTCACAGTGTACATATGTCATTCCTTATTTCCAGCATAAATCTGTTGTGTTTCAGTCTTGATATCACATTGACCTTATTCCACTGAGGATAACAATCTTTGGAGTAAGTTGATAGTTTAATTTTATTGACACAAAGTTTCTGTCATTAGTCTAGATTATTATAGAGTGACAGTAGTGGTAATTCTGTTTGAAAACTACACTGGGATTATTTGGATAAACCAATCTTTGTTTTAATAGGATGACTCACAAATCATCACAAAAGAAGAGCAATTGTACAGTTCATCTAAGCAGTCTCATGATACCAGTCCCCAACAGCCCAAGTCCCATGAGAGCAGTAAGCTTGGAGCTACAGCAGCAGATGGTTCAGTGTCTTCCGAGCATTCTAACCAATCACCTCTGTTACAGGAAAGAAATACTGCCAATATGTCACCAGCATCTTCCACTTCATCCAATAGCTCAACAAATACAGCCTTGAAAACTAACAACAAAGAAGTTAAGGATAAGAAAAAGCAGACAAGGCGAAGTAAAGAGCCAATGAAGGACAGCAAAAAAAGTAAGCACACCCAGTAACTAGATTACTATTTTTGCATTTTGAACTAAAAGACTTTTAATATTAAAAATACTTAATATAAATGAGACCACTTAAAATTTTTTTTAATAGTATGAATGTAAATGTGACATATAGGTAATGCTTATTAACTATAAAATCCTAGATCCTTAATGTCTATGGAATCATTCTGGTCAGTTACATCAAACCAATCGAAGAATAGGTTGCTTTCTAGTATTGATTAAGTTTATTGTAGTAACTATGGTTACTAACAATTTTTCTCAAATATGAGTCATTAATGTGAAGATGTTGCTGACAAGTTTAAATATATTGTTGTTACCAAATTTCCTGTATTGTCTTCTGTCTGTATGTCTATATATTTCTTCATTGTTAGGGTTAAGGTGACCTAATGTCTTTAAATTAATATATTGTTACAGGTTCTTCCTTCAGCAAACCTCTGGTCAAAATGAGTGTTGCTACACTGAAAAAGACATTGATGCCCTTTATCCAGGATGGACCATGCAGTGAAATCACCCCAAAACTTAATAAGTGTAGAGAGTGTAAGATGACACCTGGTCAGCGCTGCAAGAAACTACCTAATATCTTTTGTAGATTTTATGCTTTTAGAAGGTAGGAAGGAAATACCTTAGATTTTGTGGTTTTTGCTATTTTAATTTGTTCTTGGATAGGCAGGTGTTGAATTTTTGCAAAACTATCAGTAATATTTAGAACAGTAATATTTTGACGGACAAAACAAGCTATAATTGTATGGAAATATAATATATATATATCAATCCATATACACTAGACAGTAGCAATTTGAGGTGAGGGTGCTAGTGGTCGTGCTAATAGTAAAAAAAAAGTAAAGAGCCCCTGTCACGCCAAGTGGGGCGTATAGGGAATATGGTGTTAGTGACCATAAATTTTACAGACCTTCTTCAGCACATGGTTTTTCGGGTAATGTGGTCAGTATTACGCCGGTGCCACTTTACTTTCCCAGAAAAAATCCGGTACCCATTTAAGGCTGGGTGAACCCGGAAGCCGTCGGTTGGGATCGGACCCTACCTCTTGTCCTTTGTAGTCCAGTTCACTAACCACTGAGCTATCACGGCTCCGGTCTTGCTAATAAGATCCATAATTTCAGCTAACCTGTACAATGTTTTAATGCACTCTCAGAAATTAGATATTCATCATCATCATGTGCCATACCGGTTGGCGTAGGCAATCATGTCCTTCCACAATCTTCTATCTACAGTGCATCATATCAGTTCTGTTTGTTGTTGACCGTTTTCCATGCCATGACACAAAGCTATCCATTATTTTCTCTCTGTCATCTGCGATCTCTTTCCTTTTATTTTGCCAGTTGTAACCAAGTATTCAAACTTTCCTCTTCTCATAATGTGCCCAAAAAATGTTGATTGTTTCTTTCTGATATTTTTAGGAGTTCCCTTTTTGTGTTGGCCTTTTGAGAATTTCTTCATTGGTCTTTTTAGCTGTCCAGGGAACTTTCAACATTCTTCTGAGAAATCCCATCTCTGTGGCCTCTAATCGTCTTTTCATTTGTTTCTCCACTGTTTATGATTCGCTTCCATAGGTCAGAATTTGTTATGTATAGCACAGATGAACTCTCTTTCTCACTTCTATTGACATATTTGTTGCATAAGATATTTTTCATTTTCTGAAATGCTATTTTGGCCTGAGCTATTCTGCTTTTTATTTCTGTGATGCATCTTCCATCTGATGTTGTTATTGTGCCCAAGTATTCACTTAATTAATTTTTGGAGTAACAAAAGATTAAATATATGCATATTATGTTCCTTTTGATTTGTGTTCTTATATCAATTTAAATATGACATGTTTGATGAAGCATGTTTAAAACATGGAAATCTATTCGGACAAAATTATTTTGCAGACTGAAATACAATTCTCGTGGAATTGTTACAATTGATGGCTTCTCAGAGCTGTCTGATGCTGACCCAGATGACATTGAACCATGGCTTCCACGATTCCCAGGTATGATGGCAGTTGATTAAAGGCTCTAGCTTATGACTTATAATGTTATATGTTTTCTCCGAGCGTTATCTTCTTTTTAATATTTAGTGGTGTTTAATGATTCAGAGCAGCATCGCTCCCTCAATGCTGCTTGCAGAACATTTTGATTATCTTTAAACTGCTAGAACAAAAATTCATATAGGAGAAATCTTGGTCTACGCCTATTTCGGCTCAATAGATATAAGATTCAGTTCTTCACTCTTTCAACCATTTTCATTTATACAATCCTTCCAAATTTTATTATAAATCTTTACCTCTTGTCACTGAATTTTGATAATTTCTACTTTTTTATGGCATTGTGCACCTAAATTTTTTGCTGTTCAGCAGTATGTTATTCTTCAAAAATAGTAGAGATTACAACTTTATATTCCATGGTTATGCTAAAAATATAGTCACTAACACCATATTCCCCATGCAC
Organism: Megaustenia siamemsis; assembly: GCA_032433765.1. Lineage (NCBI taxonomy): Eukaryota > Metazoa > Mollusca > Gastropoda > Stylommatophora > Ariophantidae > Megaustenia > Megaustenia siamemsis. The sequence goes on from JAVIAB010000092.1 coordinate 59,926,285, forward strand.
TTTTTTTAAATACTCAGGCCTGTTCTGAACACACTTTTAAGTTGAAATTACTTAATTTGACACAAATTAGACCCTTAATAAGACTCAAATGAGGCCCTTCCTCTGACAAATATTCTGGTTTTTCTAAGCTACATGCAGAACTTTTCACCCTGCCTTGGTGCTTTAAAAGGAAGTGGTTTTTTTTATAACTCCGCTGACATTGCTATGTCTGGTTTTTCAGTTCATCTCACAAATTTACTTAAAAAAAATAAAAATTGCTGCCTGGTAGCCCAGTGTTTATTACTTACTTTTACCAACGCAACGAAACATAAATATGTTTCAACTCCGAATGCAAATTTAACCAAATCAAAACGCTTAAAAAAATTATGAATTTCACTTCTACTTACCGAAATTATTATATTGTATAATTGCATAAACAAACAAAGATTCATAAATTCAGAAACTCTACAATATGAGAGAAAAAATGTGGTGAATTAAGCGAATTGTAAGATACTATCAATATCACTCATGAACACCAATGTACCAAACGATGTTTAACAAAATTAGAGTGGTTTAAAAAAAATTGTCTTTCACTTTTACTGACAGAAATGATTGAACTCTTACATTGATGTGAGAGATTTAATGTAGTTAATTCAGTGGATCTTACTATAAATTATATAGTCCCTGTGTCATTTTTCTGGAAGTGACAGGCTAGACAAACATTCTGGTCAGACTTCGTGGGAAGGAATTCCATATTTCGCGCCACAACAACACAAAACTAGGGTAGATGTTTTCAAGAGCAAGCTTTCAGATGTGTACTATACAACTTCATTATTTATATTTTTGTCTAATGTTATGTGTTCTCTAGGTTACATTGAGTAAACATTTACTCTACTTTTTTTTTATGTTGATACTGTTGTAATTAGTGTTACTATGATGATAATAAGAGTGCAAAACATTTTTACAGATTTATTTTTAATATTTACAATAATGTGCGTTCTGAGACTTAAAATAGTGATGCTTTACACTTGAATTTAATGTAACTTACTGTGATCCAAGCTTAAAACATGTGAACTCTAACAAATGTATAGTTTAGTTTTGCTGTAATTTTTGTTGTGTTTGCAATAACATGTGCATGCATTCTTTAATTTTCCTGAACGTTTTTATAAGGGACAAATTACTAAATTTCTTAATGCATTTATAGTACAAAATACTACCACTTAATTGTAACATTAGGAGCACTAAAGATAGTATTTTCTTTGAACTTTTGACACACAACTGTGACCTTACCAATTATATACACATAAGGAACTCAGATTTCCAGTCTTAGTTTGATTTATGACCTGAAATTGATCACTTGGACTGGATATGTTATTTGTCTATTAAGACGGACACCGTAAATTCATCAGTATGTTCGGCCACTTCAAATCATTATTCATTGAGTTTCTCAAGTTACAAAGAATTGTTTCATGTCATCGATAGAAATTCTGCTCTGGCTAAAGAGGTGAAAAAAATTAATAATGACCAATTTGTTGAAATTTGACGAGTTTTTTTTTTTTCGTATTATAAGGATCATATCTCACAAAATGGGGGGGAAAAATCATACATCATTAGAAACAAATTAAACACTCAGGAGTCACCGGAATTAGTATTTAGGAAGGTACATGGAGGGGGGTCATGTTTGACCACCGTAAACTATCAAATTTAGAAGAATTTGTGTTTTGATGTGGTAATTTTACTACGGTGTCATAATCTAAGCTTAATGAAGTTGGAGAACACTGTATTATTTTTAGACCCATGTCCACCATTTTTTTCATTACCCCTAATCTAGAGTTATTATTTATTTTATTGAGACCATGTTGTTTTATGTGCTTTTAACTTACACAATTCTCTTTCAGTTCAAGACCCAGAACTGGATGTAGAGAATTCAAAGTTCATCATTGCTAAAGTTGGGGATAAGTTCTGTGAACTTGTAGAGCAGGAAAAAGAAGCCAAGTCTTGGGCCGGGGATAGTGGTAAATATTTCTTTAATTTAAAAGCAAATATAAATAAGTTTTGATAATTGTTTGATAGTTAACAATGAAAGTTTTAACATTAAAGAAAGTATGAGTAGAAGATAGCCATCTCAAACAGCACACAAATTTAACACTTTAGAAACACAAAAGTAAACTAATTTTGTAAAATATATGTTAAGATGGGGGACAAAAATAGCACTCGCTAGAACTCTTCTTACAGATTTGATTGATACTAAAAAGAAAGTAAAATTACTTGGTTATATTTATGAGAGTAATACACCTCAACCAGCTGCCATGTAGCATGTAATGGAAGGAGGTCATTTTATTCTTTTAAAAAAAAAAATAGAATGAATTTACAAGAATGATAAATTCAGTGAGTTACTGCAATTTAGTTGTGACTTGTATTGCAGTTACAAGTTAACTTTGATAACCTCAGACGGATGATGTACAAAAGAGGTGAGATGCAGAATGGCTCAGGCAAAAGCAGCTTTCCAAAAAAATGAGGAAGATACTACGCAATCCACTTTTGACAATAGAAACAAGAAAAGAGTTCTTAAATGTTATGTAGAGCCAGTCTTAACATATGGATGCGAATCATGGACAATAGGACAACAGACAAGAAAATCACTGGAGTCTGTAGAAATGTGGTTTACAGAAGAATGTTCAGAGTACCATGGACAGCTAAGAAGAGTAATGAAGATGTTATGAGAGAGGTCAAAGCAAAAAGCGAGCTAATTTCCGATATTAGGAAGAAACAATCATCATTTTTTTGGCCATGTAATGAGAAAACAACTGGAATATATTGTAACAACTGGAAAAATTGAGGGACAAAGAGACAGAGAGAAGCAAAGAGAAAAAATAACAGACAGCTTAAGAGAATGGCTTGGCAGAAGGTCAACATCAGAAATGATAAATAGTTGCCGAGATCGAAAGTTGTGGAGAGACATGATCACCTAGGCCCGGTACTTGATGATGATGTATTGCAGTGGAAATAACATTTGACTGAAAGCAGAAGCAAGGTTTCCCTCACAAAGCTTGTTGACATAAGTAGACACAGTTTTACACTTACCTTGAACATATATTTCAAATTTAGTTTAAAAACTTTTTAATTGAAAATAATTCTTGTCACCTATGTTCTTTGTAAATTTGATGTGTATTATAAGTTTTATATATAAATTTGATGTTTAGTTTAAAAAAAAATGAAAGATAACCCTTATGTTTTCAGTGAAAATAGTGTGGAAACGGGCTGTCATGGGTGTACGTGAGATGTGTGATGTTTGTGACACAACATTATTCAATATGCATTGGGTGTGTCATAAATGTGGCTTTGTTGTCTGCCTTGACTGCTACAATGTTCGTATAAAGGAAGGAAAAAGTAAGTTTTATTTCTGTAGTATAATTAATTTGTTAACAAAAATATTTTTTTAATGTGTGATTAGGCAAATTACTCATGAAGTGTTTTCTGTAGGTTGTGAATCATCAGTCACTATTAACAGGATAGAATCAAGATACCAGGCAACCCTTCCTGCTCATGAAATATTGTTCCAGACAATCCTGCAAACTTTAGGTTGCAGATTCATAACAACCATCATGTTCTCATCTAAATGACATCTTAGTTGCACCAACTTAATCTATAAATAATGTTAATATGTTTTTTTTTTTTTTTTTTTTTTTTAAGATGTTACCCATTCATTGTTATTTCAGTATCCTCCAGGACAGTGTGTTACCAGAACCTCACTGATGATTTGGGAATTTTATTTTTTTTCAATCTTCCATTTTGATACTGTGATTAAACATTTTATATATTAATTTAATTTTATACTGGGAGCAAATACAGTAATAAAATATAACAGAGAGAACTCTACACCTATTTATATAAAAAAAAGGGTAAGGCCAAAGATGCATCCTAACATCAAGTTTGTTCAATCTATACATCAAGTAAATTTTTAAAACCATCACAGAGATGCCAGGCCTAAACATAAATGGAAGATAATCTATGATATGCTGATGATACTGTATTCCTAGCAGAAAAGCTAGGAGATTCCTTAAGATCTACAACAATTATGTAATGAAATAAACATGACAAGGAAAAAATATGGGTTAGATATGAATATCACAAGTAAAGGCAGCTTACAGAAGCATTTGAAATAAGAACAGGAGTAAGGCAGGGATGCCTTCTGTCTCCATTTCTCTTTCTGCTGGCCATAGATTGGATTATGAGAATAACTCAAAACAACAGAAATGGAATCCAGTGGTCACTGACAAAGCAACTTAATGATTTAGACTTTGCTGATGACGTCACTCACCTATCACACAGCCATCAACAGATGCGGGATAAAATGAGTATACTTGATGAGAGATCACAGCTAAGGCTGAAAATTAATAGAGATAAGACCAACATTATGAGAATTAATGCAGTTGGCAAAAACCAAATAAAATTATGAGAAATACCTCTACCAGACGTACAATCTTACATATATCTGGGCAGTAATATAGATAAAGAGGGAGGAACAGAAAATGATACCAAAATAAGGATAACAAAAGCAAGAGGAGCTTTTGTTGCACTGGGAAACATATGGAAATCCAAAGAAATTAGGTTCAATACAAAAATAAAAATGTTCAAATCCAATGTTAAGTCATTCCTATTATTATGGCTGTGAAACATGGAGAACAACAAAATTGACAATCACGAAGATACAGACTTTCATTAATGGATGGCTTACGCAGAATAAAAGGATGGAAATGTCAGGACAAAATTACTAACATAGAATTATTGAAATGTACCAGTCAAATGCCAGTGGATAAGGAGATACAACGATGGCACTGGATAGGACATACACTGCGGAAGCCAACTGAGAGTATTACACAACAGGCCCTTTTTGGAATCCCCAGGGAAAAGACAAAGAGGAAGATCAAGAAATTTGTGGAGAAGGCGACAGAAGCAGAGATGGAAATGATGGGGAAGACATGGAATGATCTTAAAAGAATGGCAAAAAACAGTACGACTTGGAAAGTATTTGTTGAAGACCTATGCTGCACAGGGAGCTGAAAGGTAGAAGAAGATGAATATAAAAAAGACTAAAACTATGATCATAAACAAAGATAATACTTAAAATATACAAGTGGATATTGGATTTGAAGGAATAGACCTGGAGACAGTTGAGCTACCTTGGACGTATTATAGCCAGTGATGGCCATTGTAAAACTGAAATAAACAAAAGAATAGGAAAGGCAGCAAGTAATTTTAATGCCTTGAAAAATATACTAACATCAAAACAAATAACACCAGGGTTAAAACAAAGAATAGCAAAATGTTATATCTTCTCAACATTCCTGTATGGTGCAGAAACTGGTACATTATACAAGAAAACAACAGAAAATTGAAGCCTTTGAAATGTGGATTTATAGAATAGGAAGAATTGGATGGAAAGAAAAGAATACAAACGATGAAGTCTTAAAACAACTAAAAATGAAAAAAAACTACTAAACACAATTCAAACAAGACATGAGATTTTTGGGGTATGTTAAAAGACACAACAGCCTACTAAAAGTAATCTTGGAAGGAAAAATACAAGGTAAAAGAGGCAGACCAAGAGTAACATCAAAAGATGAACAAATCAGTCTATGACAATCTGCACCATCAAAAGCAAGAGACAGAACAGAATGGCACTCCACGACAGCCAACCTTTGATGCAGAGACAGCACTCAATGATTAAGATGATGAATTTAATTGCCAGGTACAGCGATGTAGGACGTCAAGTAATTGATAAAATATAAGCATATATTGCAACATTCTTCAGTGTGTTACACTAATAAAATATAAATGGATACACCATAATGTTGTGCATGTCAGTAAATGTAGACAAATGTAAAATGAAACAGAATTAGACTATGAACTTGTCATATAATAAAGACTTTACACTTGAAATGATTAAAATGTACTTTGATCTAACACATTGTAAGTGTTGTGAATTATATTCTGTTCAGTATCATTGCAGCAAACCATGCATAAAGATTAGATATAGTGTATTCATGTCTTCAGTCAAGTGTTGTTAGATATGAACAAAGCATTCATATATTTCTTTCAGAAGTCCTTAGTGATGACAAGTGGCTGACATGTAGTTCAAACAGACAGGCTCATAAAGCCAGCGAATTGATGCTTACACAGATCATTCCTAGTGATGGTAAGTTTTGCCTACTTAACAAATTTTAGACTCTTTTATTTTATGTTCGGCTATTTTTGTTTGTCAGATCTTGCAAATGGGCCGATATTGTATTGTATAAGTCGTCGTCTCTCCTCTTCCCTCCCCCGGACCAAAGCCAGAAATATTACTCATAATTGTATTATTTAAAAGAAAGCCTAAGACATGGCCATTGGCAAGAAGGAAATACGGAGTAAGTGCCCTGAGTTTTCTTGTAACTGTTAACACATTTTTGTTGATGTAGTGTGTGTGGTCAGTATTGTGTGCCAGTATATTAAAGATCACAAAGTGAATCTTGCACTGCTGAATATTGCATTGTTCTTTCATCCTTTTATAGCACTTTGGGAACTTGGCAGACTTATTCATGATATTCGCACCAAGTGGTCTATTCAATCCAATTGTCCATGTGGTGGCAGTAATGTAGAAAACAAAGTTGTATCCAAAAATGGCATAAACCAGGTAAGCTAATTATTTTAACTATATTCTTCTAATTGAATATTTTATTAGACCAAAGTCTCCCAACAGTATCAGGACTTTAAAGCTCATAAGTGATTGCTTGCATCAGAATTAATGAACCCAAGCTAATCAACGATCTTATTCCATCTCCCTGGTTGGGCTTGGAAACAATTTGGGCAAACAAGTAGGTATCAAAGTGGGAATGCAACAGCAGAATTAGCAACTTGCTGTAAACCACATGACACCACATCTACACCCATTTAACATTCTGTCTTGAAGATTGGTAGTCATCTGTTGAATGCAGGAGCAGATGATATTGTTGACAGTAAAAGCATGATGTGTATTGATCTCGTCTAGTATAACACTAATAATGTTTTTTATTTGCAATTATTTTAATGTTAAGTTATAAGTAAAGTCAACGTTTTGCTGTAGTATTTCTACTTTCAACATTTCTGATAACGGTAGATATTTATCTTAAAGTTAACCTTAGAACTGTTTTTTGTCATATATGATACTCATATTTATCTCAGTTTGTTTCCTTTAATCCAAACAAGCAACTGCTGAATGCTGTTACCACACGTAAACTTCCAAATGGCTTTGGTTCAGAAGAATATGGAAGTAAGAATTCAAAGTCCAAAAAACAACAGGAGTCAAATCCTTTAAAAAGTTTAGACACTTACAGCCCAGACACACATCTTCCCCATTGAGCATCTTGGCTGAAGTTGCTTCTATGGAACCAAATTCTGATAGAGATAAGTCAGACGTAAAAAAAAAGTTGGACAAGACAGGGACAGCTGGGAATGAATTTTTAGAAGAAACTGACAAAAAATCTGGCTGTTCAACACTGAGAGAATTGCTCACAAAGACTGCTGGAAAGGTTAGAGATGTTCATCACAATGTTGTGGTTATTTTTGTTTCCTTTCTACTAATAATTAAGTCCATTTGTGTGTACATAACAAAAAAAACACTGATCTTAACACCTCATGGTGATTGCTTGGACATGCAGTTTTTATTCTCTAGTTCTTATGTCTTTCTTCCCACTCCACCTCCCACAGTCCTTGCAGGCTAGGATAAATGCCATACAGATTTTTAACCCAATGTAAATAGCATTCATAGTATGCTTTTTTTTTTTTTTAAAATTATTCTCCAAAGTTATTTTTGTTTAGTGTGCAAAAAAGTGTACATTGAGTACAGTTGTAGCAATGTTATTATTTATGTATATGATAATGTCCTCATTGTTAGCTATCCCCATTTTGAAGTATTAATGATCTCTTAATGTGCTGTCTCTGTTGTAGATTTATGTGACATCATTTCTGATCATTATCTATTTTACACTTTTTCCAGCCTAAAGTGACAAATGATAAAAAGGTAAAGAAAGGTGGTGGACTGAGTACACTCGATGATATCATTCAGTCAGTGGTAGAGAAGAGCTGCACTGATGGTGGTGCGCCATTCAAGTTTTTACATTACACTCCCCGACTTGGGGGTTGGAAGCGAGAGCTGCCAATCATGGTTCACAACCTAACAGAGACTAGTGTACTGTACCCCGATGTGCCGCACTCATGGCTCTGTGATGGGAGATTACTGCGCTTGCATGATGGTCATCACAAAGGCAACCTGCAGATTTTCCAGGAACAATGGAAGAGAGGACAGGTATTAATATCCCGTTTTTTTTCATCCTCTTTCTTTCCTTTCTGGTGCTTTACATTTTTCCTACTTTAGTAAGATATGTATATTTGTGTGTGTATAAAAAGCAAGCTGATGCTTTTTGTACAATTTATTTTAGTTAATGATCAAACAATTGTCTGCTGCGCACCAAGCATATCAAAATTGTATGGAAACAGTGTAATTATAAATCATTTGTTTGTGTTGGTGCTATATTTTATACTTTGACACGGTTGAATTACGTTGAACTTTAAATATAATGGAATGTCTTTCATGCCATGTCGAGTGTACTTCATATACTGATATAGGCCGTCTTGTTCTTTCTTTAACACATTCTTCAAGTCAAATCTATCCTCCCGACCTTGACAATCGACAGACACTTGAGGTGTCCAATAATACCAAAATATATTTATCTACTATTTTACAGTCCTGTGATCACAAGCTACAGTAACACATTTTCATGATTTATGTGTACAATGCACGACTTCTAGGCTACATTAAATAACAATATTACCTGGCAGTCTGCATAACTGCTGAATGAGCACTTCTGGAATTATTTAATACATCACAGATTACACTTATAGCTATCTATACTCAAGTCCTGTTGTGGACTAACTAGATCCGATCAGCTATTCACTTTGATCAAATATTAGTCTTGTTCTTATGTCTTATTTATTTATACTAGTTGGCAAAACCACAACGCAGACGCGCCCACTTAATGTCCTCTTAAGAGCGGATGATGTGAAGGTGTATTCCAGTCATCGGATGAATGCAAGCAAGCAATACTAATAATAAAGCAGTCTTTCTAATTGCCCTGCCCTGGTATCTTGCTAGTGACTCATCTACTTCTATCTACTCTGCTGATTTTTCATCAGCTTTCTGCTTGTCTCTAAATAATTTGCTCACTGATTTCTTTACTCACTCCACTAATGATCACTCTTTTTTTTCCCTCCAACTGCTCGGTCTGTGGGTGAGAGTCATATATATCTATGATAGCACTTCCTTGTCTCCCGCCTTGTCTCTTCGCTAACGTGTCTGTTGTTGACCCTGTGTCTGTCTTCCCACACAATCTGGAGGTATTTTTTTAAAAACTTTCTTTAATTAACCCACACTGTTTGATAGTATACATTTTAAATTACACTTACTAAGGCCACAGCCTGGGTGTCTGTTATTAAGTGCAGTATAGGTTTCCATGTTTACAACAGCACCAAATAAGTGCAAGCTAAAGAGAGATGCACTGGATATTCTGCATTAAAAGATAGCTGAGTAAGGAGAATTGCTGGACCCCTTTCTGCAAGATCTAATACTACCAGAGACATGTTCACGTTTCTGATAATAGACTGATGTTCATTATAAAATGATTACATCAGTAGGCATTCTGGTGGGACATATTTCTCGAGATCACAAAGCAGCTGCCACTCATGGGTGTAACTTGTGTATTCTGGGTAGTGCAGAGAACCTTGAGATTTGAGCTTTTGATGACAGATGAGAGAAAAGTCTATTGTGAGTTGCATAGTCACAAGTATATTATATCTCTATATATTTGTATTTCTTTTAAATTGTCATTTGTTGTTTATTCTTAATCAATTATTCTGCAGCCTGTGCTTGTGTCTTGTTCAAATAAGAAAATGAATATGAACCTGTGGAAACCGGAGGTGTTTATTAAGGAGTTTGGTCACATTGAAAACGAAGTTGTCAACTGTCGAACTGGAGATGTCATCATTGGCCACACAATGGGTGAATTTTGGGAAGGTTTTGAAAAGTTAGGAAGTAAGTTTACCCAATAGCTTTTTTTAAATTCTATACCATTAAGTACACATGTTCAGATGTTAATAGTGTACCATCACCATTTAAGTGGTATTCTTTTTATCTTTCTGACATTATGATTGTGCCTACCATTACTATCTACATTGTCTGTTTAGTATTGGCAGCTAAGTTAGCTTATAATATTATCTCTTCGTCTCACTTTGGTTTTCCTCAAGTCATGACACTTAGTTATCATCAGCTGTATTTTAATCAGGGCTTGTTATGGTTTCCATTCACATGAGCTGACCCGATTTTTTTTTCTTTCTAAAGATTATGAAATCATTTCTAATTCTTTTTTTAAGTGAAATTTATAGTTCCTCTTTCCCCCCTCCAACCCCAAAACATCTCACCTCAAACAAATGTTGTGATCCTACTCTCTGAGTTAGAGCATTATTTATCCTTTTTGTATTTTCACTGTAGAATGTCAGCCACATGCATACTCATGCTCTATTGGTTTATAAATTTACAATGTAAAATAGTGTGTGAGTGGAACAAATCTAACATTAACTTGAAAGCATGGTTATGTTTATTTCTGTTTCACAAATTATTTTTGAAATGTAATCTTGTATTTTGCTGAGCATTTAAATGCTAATCCATGTAAAATTTCTTCTTTTTAAATTGTTATTGTTGCCAAATGAGATAAAGTATACATTTTACATTATCAACTCAATTGTTTGTCAGATCGGCCTACAGACAACAATAAAGCACCAATGTTATTAAAGCTGAAAGACTGGCCACCTGGCGATGACTTCAGTGAGTTGCTGCCTTCAAGATTCCAAGACCTGATGAATTCATTACCACTACCAGAATACACTCACAGAAATGGAAAACTCAATCTTGCCTCACGCCTTCCTGACTTTCTTGTTCGCCCTGATCTCGGACCCAAAATGTACAATGCCTACGGGTCTTCACAATTTCCAAAAGAGGGCACAACAAACTTACACTTAGATATCTCAGATGCTGTAAATGTCATGGTTTATGTTGGCATCCCTGATGATGGACCTGGAGGTAGAAAAGCTCAAGAGGAAGGTAGGCACAAAATTTGCTCTTTTATTTCATTTTAAATCATTGGAAGTAGTGTCACAAAACAAGTGCAACACAGTTCATTACATGATTTAGTGTCTTTAAAATCTAATCAGACTAAATTGAATGAAATGTAGATGTTCACAAGTTTCTCAGTTGTGTGTTTTAACATTGTATAACTGTTAAAGTGATCATTTGTTTTATTTTCATGTTGTCCATCTTCGTGTAATTTACACAGCCCTGTCACTCACTATTCTTACCATTATTATCTGTGTATTTCTGCCATATACAGCTGCAGTGAAAGCAATTGATGATGCTGGCTGTGACAGTATCACTAAGAGACGTGTTAGAGAAGTGCATGAGATTTCAGGAGCACTGTGGCATATTTATGATGCACATGATGCAGACAAAATCAGGGACTTTCTCAATAAGGTCAGTACATATAAAACATTCATTTATATAATCATCACCCTTCATGGGCTGTCTTAAAGTACATAGAGCCCACAGTGTTCCTCTTCCTGTTCAAGACTAGCTTCTCAATATAAGTAGGGTAGTTGGTAGTAGTTAACTGGAGATCTACTGGTTAAATTATGTGAATTTTAATATACATTTATCTTTTAGATTTATTGTCTTTTTTGCCGTCTCAGACGGCAGAGATAAAATCAAAAGTAGTCATCTAACATAGATAGTCACTCTTGGGGTCCACCAAATACTTCTGGTGTGAACTTAATTTATAGACTGTTTAACAAATTCAACAAGTAGGAAAATTGATGATATCTAAACAATATATTCTAGAAACTTCTGCCTCCCTTTGCATGGCCCCCTAGTTATCTCCTCCTGTGCAAGAAACATACATGCGTATGCAAGTGAGAAACACAGCATTAGAAAATCTGGAATCTTTCCCAAATGAGTCATAATAACAGATGTAGAACACCAATGCTACCCCACTCTACCATAAAGTAGATGACAGCCTGTACTAAATGCTTAATAGTTAATGTTGTTTGTATTGTTAGAACTGCTCTGGCTATGATAAATGTTGCTTTAAAACTTTGTGTTTTCTATTTTTAGGTTGCCAAGGAGCGTGGTGAAATTATAGAAAAAGACCACGATGCAATACATGATCAGAGTTGGTACCTGGACAAAGAACTATGTGATAGACTTCTCAAAGAGTATGGAGTTCAAGGTTACACAATTGTTCAATGCCTGGGAGATGCTATATTTATTCCTGCTGGAGCTCCCCATCAGGTCAGTGAGAACTAAACCTTTTCTGTAATCATCAATTAGATCATTTTGGTATTGCCCGTTTGTGAACTGGACTTATAACAGCCACACTTTGACCATTTTCTTTCTGATATTCTATAAATTTTTTTTTTACCTGTATGCTTCATTCATCATCATCGAGTGCCTTTTCCGCAACGAGGTTGGCTACCATGGATCGCCGTTCTACTCTGTTTCTTGCTTTTATGGTGCAGGCTGTCATGGATTGACTTGTCCATCTTTTGATGTTACTCGTCCATGTTAGTCTTGGTCTGCCTCTTTTACTGTATTTTCCCTTCCAATATTACTTTTAGTAGGCTGTTGTGCTTTTAACATGCCCCAAAAATTTCATTTGTCTTGTCTTAATTGTATTTAGTAGTTCTCTTTTTATTTTCAGTTGTTTTAAAACTTCTTTTGTTTTCTTTTCTTTTCATCCAATTCTACCTATTCTTCTATAAATCCACATTTCAAAGGCTTCAATTTTTTTGTATGCTTCATTAGTAACAATTATTTGCAAGGGTGTAGATATAGATCTAAACTGTGAGCTGATACCCTTCGACACTAAGGGCATTTGATATCAAATAAGTTATGCATGCAATAATGGATGGCTGGCATAAACAGCTCTTTTGTACTCTGGTCACAATAAAGATGAGTCCTGAAGGTTTCCAGTACTTACTAGTTTGACAAACCTCTCAGTCACCTTTCCTGCTCATAAAAGATTGGGCCAATGTGCAGTAAAATGAGCCAATAACAAACAGCAAGTCAGCATAGCTGGCAGCAGTTCCAGAAACTGTTACTAAGCCGACCTAGAGGTATGAGGAACAGAGAGATATGGTAAACACAAACCAACACATTATATTTTACACAAAGTCATAGAGTGTAGCTTTCCTAATTGTATATTCACTCATATTATAACTAATGATAAAATTCCCATAAACTGATTTACATTGCAATGACTTCTTCACTCTCATACTAAAGGTACTGTTATATAAGAATCACCTTGCTTTTTTTCAATTTTTTCTGCTGTTCTTCCCTGAACAATAATGAAACAGTTACTGGGTTTAGTAATGATAGTAAAAATTCTTTGGCTGATTCAATATTTTTTATTATTTTGTACATATTTTTAGGTACGGAACCTGCACAGTTGTGTCAAAGTTGCAGAAGACTTTGTGTCACCTGAACACCTAAATCACTGCTTCCGTTGACACAGGAATTTCGACAACTATCAAAAACACACTCCAACCATGAAGACAAGTTACAGGTGAGAAAGGGGAGATAATGAGAAATAATTATATAGTTTTTGCATGGAGGATTTAGTAGGTGTGGTGGTGTGCATTATTTGACTACATTGGCAGTTTTAAATTGGAGCAAGCACATACAAATCATCATCTGAATATGTTTAGTACATGCACTTTATGAATATTAAAATGCACTGTATTATATATATTATTTTGACTCAACATTAATCTATATATATATATATATATATCATTTCATCTCTTTATAGGTGAAGAACATCATTTACCATGCAGTGAAGGATGCTATTGCTGTTTTGAGAGAGAACAATCCAGAGAATGAATAAATTATGCAAAAGTCTTTATGAAAGCTTGGAAGGATTTGACGCTTACATTCATCTGTTGGTTGGTTCTAGACATTACAGAACAGCAACTTTCATTCTGGGTTGAAAGTAATGTGAGATCTGATGCATTTACAGTGTAATCAATCTTATGAACCTGGCAGCACAGTTTACAGACATTTCTCAACTCTCAGCAAAGAAGAATCTGACCATTTGTCTCAGTTTCTAGAGGCTGGCTGTTTTGCAGTAGTCAGCATTCAAGTTTCTGGGTCTTTTACTGAATCCCATATACTTTAGCCAGACTGTCCCATTGTTGGTCCTTTCATTGACACTCAGCTTTAAAGGCAGCACAACAGTTGGGATCTGTATTCCTCAAGCAACACTTGAGTGAGACATGATAAAAGAGCAACATTGAGAATCAAAGACAAATTTTCAATTTTGTTCTTCTCTGATAAGTGCAGTCTATACTGAACTATTTTGTTGCTCAGACATCCTTATGAATGAAGTTTGTTCTTTGTTCTATATAAATATGGCTGATTTCTATGTGAAGTATAAAGGAAAAAGATAAATCGCTGCACAGTAATTTTTTTGGAGCCTGTGTGTTGAGGGCAGTATAATCCTAGAATAAGGTTTTAACTATAACAGCCTACGACTTTGTTCTTTAGTTATGCTATTACATATTGGTTGTGACAGATTTGACAGTTGTGTTTCTGTGGAATTGAAACTGAAACTTCATTTGGTTTCCCTTTTAATAATTTATTACTGCTGCCAGATTAATTGCTTGTGCATAGAATATTACTGTCACCATCATGACCACCTGGCAATAAACATGTCAATCAATGTTTGCTATAAAATTATATTTGGCTTTTATTCTTCTTGATTTTATTGTGAGAATCATATGGAACTCATAGCATTGTTTTAGAAACAACACCTGTAGTAGTGACAGAATCTGTAGTATTAAATTGGTAAATAAATAGATACTGTTTCACATTTTTTTCTGATTACTAGCAATTTAACATTTTCTATATTTCATCATCACACCAAAATCTAGTCTTAACCATTTAATACAATCTTCATTAATGCTGGCATCTGGTTTCACCGTCAACCATTCAAGCACACTAATGACAGTGTAATCACATTCCAACTATCTATGTATGGGAACATAGTTTAAAGATAGTTATATGTGCTGCTTTGTGTGGCAACAGTTAGTCTAGATGGTGTCTTATAAACAAATCCTCAAACTACATCTTCAGTCTGATTTACAGTCCTCATGCCTAAGGGTGACCTCAAGGGTCTTCCTGTGTTGTGCTGAACTGTTTTCAGTCCATTTTCTAGTCTCACTGTCTGCCCAGTATAATTTATCTCTAGGTTGTGACTTGTGCCCTTATCAACAAGAGAGGTAAGTGTGGAGTACTGTTGCACAATTGTCCATGGAATAGATTACCACTGCCATTGTCCTTTTCATTGCAAAACATTTGCATTTTTTTTTCTTTCTCAGTGTACTCTAACCCGTTGATTTCTGCTATCCATATTAGATTTTGTCTCAGGTTTTTTTTTCTTTCTCAGTAAATTTGCTGCTAGATTGGTTTTGGTAGAAAACAATTATAGAAGACTGCCAGCTCACCTTCCTGTCTGAGACTTGTAGCTAAATATATATTTGTCATGCTGGTAAATGTGCCGTGTAACAAGCTTAACCGCCGCTTTCAGATACCCTATCAGATATTTTTGTCTAGTCTACTCAACTAAGAGCTTGTATGTATCTCCACAGCACCAACAGTGTTGTGAAGTAATATACATATATACACATCAAAGTATTGCTTTGCTGGCCTAACAACATTTCACCAGTTTGAGTATCATATAAAGTCACTCAAGGTTATTTCTGTGCTTGCATATTTAGTATCCTAATTTACACATCTCACGGATAGGCTAATTTTATATGTAGGGTGTCCAAAAATGTGGCCAACTGAAGAACCATATGATTTATGGCTATCTGTTACGAGTTTGAACAGATAGATCATTTGGCACATATTACATCTCCTAATTTTCTTACACTTCTCACTTTGATATATTTGTCAAGGGCTGACTTGTCCATCATTTGTATTACTCGTCCATGTTAGTCTTGGTCTGTCTGCCTCTTTTATTTTCTTGTATTTTCCCTTCCAAGATTACTTTTAGTAGACTGTGGCTTTATCATGCCCCAAAAATCCCATTTGTCTTGTTTAAGACTCCATCATTTGTTTTCTTTTCTTTCCATCCAATTTTTCCTATTCTGTAAATCCACATTTCAAAGGGTTCAGTTCAGTGCCTTCAGGTCTATTGCTTCAACTTTGATATCCACTTGTAGGTTTTGAGTATTATCTATGCTTATGATTATAGTTTTAGTCTTTTTGATATTCATATCTAATCCATATTTTTTGCCTATCATGTTTATTTTATTAAGTAATTGTTGTAGATCTTTAGGATTTTATGTTAATAATACAGTATCATCAGCATATCTTAGGTTATTGATTATCTTTCCATTAATGTTTAGGCCTGGCATCTCTATGGTGTTTTTAAAGATTTGCTCAGTGTATAGATTGAACAAGCTTGGTGATAGGATGCATCCCTCTCCTTACTCCTCTTTTTATATCAATATATACAGAGTTCTCTTTGTAATATTTTATTATTGCTGTTTGCTCTCAGTATAAAATACATATTAGTCGTATGTCTGCGTCATCTTGGTGTATATTTTTTAGGCAGTCTATAAGTTGTTTATGGTGTATTCTATCAAAAACTTTGGTGTCATCTATGAAGCAGGCATATATTGGTTTGTTTATTTCTGTGTACATTTTTATTAATATCCTCATGCAGAATATGGCTTCTTTTGTCCCACTGTTTTTCCTAAATCTAAATTGTTGTTCTTTCTGATTACATGTTAATTTTATTCTGAATCTTTCCTTGTTTAACTAATAGATATAGATTTGTGTTTTGGTTCATTAGACTGCTACAATGGCAGTTAAAAAGCCTAAAACTGTAGGGCAGATGCCCTTGCAAAATTGTCTTTGCTACAGGTTGCACCTGGCCAAAGTGTGTACAGATATGATCAGATAACACACCTTAAGTTAGATAATTGGAAAGGCAGCAGAGCATATATGGAATGTGATGACTGGCAGAAAAACTAACATGTGAAACCAAACCATTTAAAACTTAGCAACATATGTTTACAAACTTTCTTTAAAAAAATCATCATTATTAAAGATATACAGTCCTGTATGTTGTCAGATGCTGACATTGTGCACTACCACAGAGGGAAGACTTCAGGTTAACTATGTCTGAACTCTGATATTTCCCAGGCTGGATGTTGTCAAATTGAAGATAAAGAGGCTTTGTGCATACAAGTCATCAGGTGCAAGAATTAAATCATGACTTGGATCTTTTGTTGACAATAAGTTACTACTGTAGCATATATTTTTTTTATGATGGTGGTATTGAAGGGGGTCAATTATCTACAAATCTGAAGTTTTACCATGCCTAGTGATCACTACTTTGTTGTATGCCATTGAGACATGGATAAAATGTAGCAGACTTTCCATAAAATTGAGCAGCATCCACAAGCCACTTGGAATCCAGCGACATGTTGATAATCTTACTGAAACTTTTATGAAAGCCAAAACTTAAGCATTTGCACACTGTTACAAAAGGCTGAAGTGAAATTGATGGGGCATGTTGTCCACATGCATTAAGAGTGCAAATGGAACCTGATGTGGTAAGCAAATGGCCCATGCACAAAAGTTGACTTGAAGAAGCTTGAATAGTGACAACACTTCCCATGGAAACCACAGAGCAGAAATGACCACTATGTAGCCAAGCAACTACTAGAGGTGCCTGTTTCACCAAAAAATGCCAAGTTCAGATTATATGAAGGAAGCATAATTCCATAAAAGGATATACAAATTATATGACCAAACCTGATCATGCAGTGTGCATTCTTTACCAAAATTGGACTTTACAACACAACCACCTTCCTTACACATATGAGGGTGCGCAGATAGAAGCTGTTATTATCATATCTTTGTTGTTATCTTAGCTTATGATGGACAGCTATTATTGTTACTTTCAATTATCTTCGGATTATGACCTCTTTATTCCTCCCACATTTGAGCCCAGCTAAACACAAGCCTTTTCAAAATATAGAACTATCCCGATAATATATGTCAGACTTAAAAGCCGAAAACATATGTCTGGAGGTAGTTAACATGTATATAATAGAAAGACAGATAATATAATGATATATGTAGATATGTACAATGTGAAACATTTTTGGTATGTTGCTGTATGTCTGTGATTGTTCTCTTCATCCATGTTAAAGTTTGTTGGATTTTTTTTTAAATGAATATTCACATTGAGGTTTCGTTCTGATTAAATTCGCTAAATTTCATATTTGGTTGTTCAGGTTGTAGTATTTACAGTTGTTAGGGCTGTTTTCCTGAAGGCTTTCATTGTGTGAAATTGACTATATAATTATGACATTGTTTGTTGGATCAGTGTCATCAAGTTTCATTTTATGTGTTGTCACATTTGTTTATTATTTGAAGTTAAGGTTATCACGCAATTGCTAGATTATAATGCACTAATCAATGCTATCTCTGCTGAGAAAGTGTAGTATGCCCAGACTGTTTGATGTATGTAGTTATTGGTTTCTGTATGAATTATTACAAAAGAATATATATGTCAAAGAATATTATATTGCAAGATGCTATCATAAATGTTTATGGAAACATAAGTATTCCTTGCTGTTATTTTTGTACACAGTGTTCATGTAAGTCAGTATCATACTAATAAGTTTCATGTTTCACATTGATTTCATATTTTCATTGGATCCATGCTTGTCTACAGATACTCCATGTATGATTTATATTGAGACTGTTCTCCCAGGCTCAACTTTTATTAATGGAACAAACACAGTACAAATATCTCTAATATTAGACATCAAAAACAGTATTTGTCTTTTGAATCCAATACATTTGCCATAATAGCTATATCTTGTCTGAAACTGGCAAGACATTGTTTATGAGCAGGTTATCAGTTAATGTATTTTGCTTCTAGAATTATAATTTGTCAAATCTATCACAGAGATGTGTTTATTCATTTTATGTTTATAGTAGAATAGACTGGATAAGTATGTATATATACAGTGATTCACCACATTAGAGACAAATATGGTGGATTGAGAGTTTTTGACATAAAGATGTGCTTAGACATTCACTTATATTTTGAGATTGCCAATTATGACTGTGTGTGTCATTATATCCATCAGACCCTTGCATAAAATAATGTACATGCCTGATTGTTGTGAGTGTGTCTGAGTGATGAAACTGAGATTTGCTGCAGCTGTGGTGATCTTGTGTATTTGTTTCCAGTGTCTCAGCATAAAAGCTAGAAATTTATCTTTTGTCTTATCTACCTTAATTAATTGCAAAATGAATCTGAATTAAATAAAGTTCCTTTAAGCATTCATTTATTATGTTTATATTGTTTTTTGTTTTTAGCATAAAAATGTGAACTTGACATTGAAAGTAGTTCAATAGAAAGATGCACGGAATATTTATATTGTGACCATCTGAAAGGGAAACCCTAAAACACTCCCACTAGCGTGACATTTTCAGCCAGTTTTGACAGCTGATGTCATCCTACCAACTGCTCTTGCTTGTGAAGCTGAAAGATGTCATGCTAGCTGGGAATTTTCCTTTGGTTGACCTCTATAGATGGCAATGCTCCTGCTGACATAGTCAATCTTGCTGGAACTGTTTGTTTCAATTTCAGTTTAAAAGAAACAGTTGGATATCACATTATGTTGAGATAATATAAATCACATAATGTCACCAAATGATACAGACAGTATCAATAGTAATATTTTCCTCTAAAATGCTTATTAAAATAAAACATAGAGCTAATCTGTTACGTCCTTAAAGGGTATTCATGACATGCATTGTTGAAAGGTCAAACTTCACAGTCCTGGTCTACAATTAGTACTGAAAGTGCTAGTGACTCTTCCTAGCTCGTCAAGATTGCCAATATTGGCTATGAAGTAATGACACAAAAGTGCACACATCTGGAAAGCAAATTATAAACATTCATTCATTCAGAAGAAAGTTGTGAACTGACATGACATGTGTTTACAGAAAGAATGCACATTTTATCAAATACTCCCAACAGTTTCTGTTGGTTTAACATGACATGATAAAAGAACATTATATGATGCAGTTGTACCTGATATTTTGAAAAAATAACCTTGATCGCTGCCTACCTTTCATCTTGAAAGAGGTTTTTTTTTTTTTAATTCTAAAAATGGACATGTGCGCACTACAAGGCAATTTGTAGGGAAAAACGGACAATTTTTACCTTTTCTTATTAAAATAAATCCACACAGAAAATTTTACAAAAATATCACATCAGCTTAGGACGCACTAGGGACTGTCACATCAGTGTGGGACATGACACATTTGAGCGACAGTGCTCTACTTTGAAATATTACCCTTCACAAACTGCATGCCTGGTGCTCCAGACATGAACCTCCATTGAAAGTCATAGTGATCGCTACCTCCTGAATCTCTGGATGGACTTCTCCAGGTCTGGTACACCTTAACAGTCACAAAGTGCTTGCATATTAATGGAGGACATCGTTTTGTTCAGATGTATTTTGTAAGATTTTCTATATTTTACAGAGTTATAGCATGGTGTAATGAAAATGTTCTGAAAGAGGTCAAAGCAAAAAGAGAGCTCATTTACAATATTAGGAAGAAACAGTCATCATTTTTTGGCCATGTAATGAGAAGAGACCAACTGGGAAAATTGAGGATGAAGAGATAGAGGGAAGCAAAGATTTTTTTTTAAAATACCAGACAGCTTAAGAGAATGGCTTGGCAGAAGGTCAACAACAGAAATGATAAATGTCAAGATCGAAAGTTGTGGAGAAACTTGGGATCACATAGGCCAGCAGGCCCGGTACTTGATGATGATGATGTAGCATGGTGTACACCTGACACAGGTTATGGCTGAGATAGTCAGGGTTGTATGTTGCCAAGCTCATCTTTCTCTGAACCCCAAATACCTTTCACTATATCATGTATTTAAATTTAAGAGGAATGCACACAGAAATAAAAGAATGACTAATAAAGACAAAAAAAGCAGCAGAAAACGGATGTATTGCAAACAAAGAGGGAAGAATGCTAACAGACAACAAAGATATAATCGAAGATGGCAGGAATACGTAACAGAATTATTTCATGACGAAAGGGACAAAAAAAACCATTCATAAAATGTACATCCAGCTATAAAATCCTGAAATCTGAAGTAGAAAAAGCTATAAAAACAATGAAAAAGGGAAAAGCAGCAGGACCTGACAATATACAGATAGAGATGATACAGGCACTAGAAGATTTTGGCATTGAGTGATCACAGACATATGCAATGACATATACCGCACAGGATTCATACCAAATGAACAAAAAACATAACTTTTATAGCATTGTCTAAAAAGAATGGTGCATTTGAATGCAGCAATTTTAGAACAATAAGACTAATGAGCCAGGTAACCAAAATTTTACTAAAATTTATACAAGGAAGGATTCAGAATAAAATTAATAATGAACTAGATGAGCAGCAATTCGGATTCAAGAAAAACAGTGGGACAAAAGAAGCCATATTCAGCATGACATTGATTGAAAAGTACGTAGAAGTAAACAAACCAATATATGCCTGCTTCATAGACTACACCAAAGCATTTGATAGAATACACCATGAGCAACTTGACTGCCTAAAAGATATAAATCTGGATGACACAGACATACGACTGATATGTAATTTGTATTGGTAGCAAACAGCAATAATAAAATATAACAAGGAGAACTCTACATCCATTGATATAAAAAGAGGAGTATGACAAGGATGCATCCTATCACCAAGCTTGTTCAATTTATACACTGAGCAAATCTTTAAAAACATCAATGAGATGCCAGGCCTTAACATTAATGGGAAGATAATCAATAACCTAAGATATGCTGATGATACTGTTCTACTAGCAGAAAATCCTAAAGAGATCTACAATTACTTAATGTAATAAACATGACAAGCAAAAATATGGACTAGATATGAATATCAAAAAGACTAAAACTATGATCATAAACAAAGAAAATTCTAAAGACCTACAATTAAATATCACAGTTGAGGGAATACATCTGGAGATAGTCCAGAGCTACAACTACCTGGGACATACTATAACCAATGATGGAAAATGCAAAACTGAAATAAACAAAGAATATGTATTGCAAAAAAGTAATTTTAATGCCATGAAAAATATACTAACAACAAAACAAATATCAGCAGGGGTGAAACTAAGAATGTCAAAATGTTACGTCTTCTCAATATTCCTGTATGGTGCAGAAACATGGACATTAGACAAGAAAAAAGAACAGAAAATTGAAGCCTTTGAAATGTGGATTTCTAAAAAAAATAGGTAGAATTGGATGGAAACAAACGATGAAGTTTTAAAACAGCTGAAATAAAAATAGAACTACTAAATACAATCAAGACAAGACAAATGAAATTTTTTGGGCATGTTAAAAGACACAACAGCCTACTAAAAGTAATATTGGAAGGAAAAATACAAGGCAAAAGAGGCAGACCAAGACTAACATGGGCGAGTAACATCAAAAGATGGACAAGTCAATCTATGTCAGCCTGCACCATCATAGCAAGAAACAGAGTAGAATGGCGGTCCATGGTAGCCAACCTTCGTTGCGGAGAAGGCACATGATGATGATGGTGATATCATGTATATCCTAGAGGTTTAGAACAGGCCAAATAAAAATTGAATATAAAATTCCACTATCAGACACTGTGCTTGTCATTATCATTAGGTCATGATGTCCTTTGCAGTATGCTACATTCACAACAGCTCGTCTGAAAGAATGTCTGTAAACCGGATCTCTCACTTCTTCTACTGTCATGTTCAAGGTCTCCTAGTGTCTTGAAAACCACCTTCTTCTTGGTCTGCCCGTGATGCGTCACCCAGCAACCACGCCTTCCATTATTGTTCTTTCCAGCCTGCTGTGGATATATTTTAATTTACCGTGTGTGTGTGTGCCTATAATATATATATATATATATAGAGAGGCAGAATTAAATAAGCAATTGTTATGAAGCAAGTACTCATAAGAGTTCTTTATACAACTCTTTATCAACATTTTGACATGCGTATCACTGCTTGGGGAGACGGCTGATGTTGTCCAAGAAAATTACTTTGGCTGCTCATTGAACCATTTTGTTACCGAAGCCATGATGTCTGCATCGGAGTCAAATCGTTGTCCCTTTAGAGAATTTTTAAAGGGTTCTAACAACTAAAAGTCAGTTGGTGACTGATCAGAACTGTAGGTTGGGATGTTGCAGAACTTCCCACCGTTTCCTTGCTAACGCTTCATGCACAATTTTCCCGACATAGAAATGAGCATTGTCGTGCGGCAGAATCTCACCACGCGAAAGCACGCCGAGTCTCTTATTTCTGAGGGATGTATGCAGGTTGTCTAGTGTGTCTCTGTAGCAGAACAATAGAAACCCTTCATGGTAATAAAATGTGGACAGCTCCTGTATCACGCCATCCATTTTTTCAATGGTCTGCAACAAAACCAATGAATAGTACGTGGTGAATTGGCACACACAATTGTACATTGGTTATTACGTCTTATGTGACATCATCATACCTCTTAGGTATGTCTCCTAAGTGCAGTTCGACAGGTATCATTAGAACAAGCCTCGTTTGTGTGTGTGTGTGTGCATATATATATATATATATATATATATATATATATATATATACATGTATATGGTGTTAGTGTCTGTATTTTTCAACCATAAATGCACATTTTATGTGGTCTATATGACGCCAGGCTGCCCTATTTTCCCTGAAAATCCTATATCTATTTGACTTTTAGCGAACATGAGAGTCGTGGATCGAAATAGAACCCACCTCTTGTTAAAGTAATAACAGAGATACCATGACTCCTAACAGAGAAATAGGAAACATGTTTTCTTACATGAAAAAAGTGGCTTTTTTTTTTTTTTTTTTTTTTTTTTTTTTGGAAATAAACGCACAGGTTAAAAAAAAAAATGACCAAAAAAAAAAAAAAAGATGAATTAAAGTGGTAATGATTTGTTTGAGCAGATACGAGTTTTATTCTGGTCCATTTCACATACGTTCACCGTAAATATTTTCAGAAAATAGAAGTAAAATTTAATGGACATTTAATATTTTGCGAGATATATACCTTAGAAGTTAACACTGTCAAATTACACATAATTATCATGTGCCATACCGGTTGCAGGAGCCGCGATAGCTCTGTGGTTAGTGAACTGGGCTACAATGGGCAAGAGGTCGGGTTCGATCCTAACACCATATTCCCTATACATCACTTGGCGTGATGGGCACTTTACTTTATATATATATATACCAGTTGACATAGGCGATTATATCCTGCCACTATCAACAATACATCATATCAATTCTGTTGCTGATTGTTTTCCGTGCCATGGCACTAAGTTATCCAGTGTCTTCTTTCTTTATCGTCCGCGATCTCTCTTTCCCCCTATTTTGCCAATTGTAACCAAGTATTCCAACTTTTCTCGACTCATGATGTGCCCGAAATTTGTTTCTTTCTGATGAGCTCCCTTTTTGTGTTGGCCTCTGAGAATTTCCTCTTTGGTCTTTTTAGCTGTCAAACTCTCAACATTCTTCTGAGAAATCCCATCTCTGTGGCCTCTAATAATCTTTTCATCAACTTGCTACTTAAGTGCAAACTGCCGTGGATAGTAAAAAACGCACGATACACTAGTTACCGCAAAACTGCTCAGTAAAACAGCATCTGATCGAATATTGACAACAGACTACGTCCAGCTGTATATAAATTCGAAAAGACCATATAATATACACAAATAGTTTTAGTATATTATACGATATGGTTGGTTGGTTGCGTTCGCCCGATGACTAAAGTATTCTAGAGTATCGTAGTAGACTAGAATATTCCTCTTCATCATCCGCCCTTACAAGGATGTACTGGACGTGTCTGCGTTGTGTTGTGGTTTGCAGTATAACTGTTATATTTGCGCCTTTCGGCCAACACATCCGACTTCACACGACATTTTTGAGTACCGGTTGTCTTCCATCTTCAATCACTGCACGCTTGGCCAGACTAGACAGGTTAGTCTGTTACTGGAGGCACCGCGGAGAGGTGGAGCAGGGTCTGGATGGTTTGGGTGCACCGATCCTGGCGCAAGCCATCAGCTGTGGGTCGTTGACAACTTCCAGCTCTGGTGCTGGTAGGTGCGCCTCCTTATACGATATAATAAGTGTTATATAGACAATTATAATTTCATTTTTATTAAAATATTTGTTTATTTCTATAATCTTATTCAGTTGGAGACTATTTTAGAAATTCAAATATTTCTCTCAATCTGTTTCCTATCTTCTATTGATGGTTGCGCAGCGAATACGCAGGTTTCATGCAGGAAACCATTTATCCCCAATTTTAACCATTAAAACGATATAACAGGTCAACTTACTATATATATTCTATCATGTTTAAGAACTCCAGTGACAGTCTAATGGAGCAACAGATTGCGAACATAAACTCATATGGATTGGGTAGACTAAAGAAAACATGATGTCACCATAGCAAGACAGGCTCTGTCAAGGAACTCGAGCTGAGCTGTGATACCAAAAGTTGGTAGCTCACACAGCGCCAACGGCTGTCTTAGGAGCCTTGCGTGGATTTTTTCTACTAAAAACTCTTTTGGCTTGGCCTTAAAATCTCACACAAGTTACTGTCACAGCGATACATTTCTGTCGACATGGAATCTATCAGTAACCGAATTCCAGTGTTTCCGTAAGCGATGATGCATACACTTACACCGAGTACATAAAGAATAAATATATATAATCCGTTTCAATGAAAATTACTCAAATATCACTTTGGATAGAGGAAAATATCGTTTGGGATAACTTTATTATTTAATGTTTATGAGTTAAAGGGTGAAAAATATACCCCAAAATGTTTTTTTTTTTAAATTAAATCAATAGAAACGTTTCTCGCCGGTGTTATTTAACAGTTATACTGCTATACTCTTAGACACAATTGGGTGGATCAGGTCGTATTCTAGCATACGCGAATAACATTATGGTTTATATTCCGGCAGGAACCATAATGACTTCACGCAAAAATTGCTGATCAAGTCACTTGACTAGTGTAGCAGTATCTGGGCTGTGATCTATACTGACAAGGTTAGGTTGCTCTGGTGTTAAATTAACAATCACATTGTTCAAGCGAGCTGTCTTCTCTGACGTACAATGGTGCGCACATTGAAATAGTTCATGGCTTGAGGTACCTTGGGATCTCTTTTGATAGATCATTGTCCTTCAAGATCTACGATACAACTGAGCTCATACATGACAAAGCCAATATCAAATAACCAACTTGTGCAACAGAGATCGAAAGAATATTGTGAAGACCTATTAAACATGGCACCAACTAACAATAACACAACAAAAACCACGCAAGAATGCACAAACACTGAACCCAACATCATGAAAAGGAAAATCGAAGAAGTGCCCAGATATACACCAAGAAAAAAGCACCAGAGATTGATAACATACAATTAGAAATAATAGCAGAAGCAGGAGAAACAGCGGTTACATGGCTGCACAGAATATCTAATGCAGCATGGCAACAACACAAAAAAGCCAAAGAAGACTGGAAACAGACAATCGTCGTACCAGTATGGAAAAAAAAAGGTAACAAGAGAGACCGAAAAGAGAAATAAAGGTAACAAGAGAAGGAAAGTTATATGCCAAAATTATGGAAAAAATGCTGAGACCATAATAAAACTAAAGTTAAGCAATTCTCAAATTGGATTCCTAAAACAAAACAAAACAAAACAAACAAAAAAACAAAACAACAGAGAAAGTACTAACGCTCTATCACCTTAAAGCAGCTTGCAGAAAAGATGACAGAACACAATCAAAATGTGTACATAACTTTCATTGACCAGGAAAAAAGTATTCGACCGAGTAAACAAAGAACAACTGTGGAAGATTCGGTTTATAGTAGACATTTCCACAAATATATAATTATATATATATATATATATATATATATAATGATTTAGCCCTTCCCAGTTCTTGCTGTACCATCGGCTGCCGCGCCACCTTCTCTTTTGACTTTACTGATACTACCAAGATAAGCGATATACATAGTGTACATGAATTAGTGCTGTGTTATTCTAAGAAGTGTAATTTTAAAAAAAAAGTCTTTGTTTACGTTAAGATAACATGTGTTTCTGTATAATAAATTATGTTCAAAGTAGTACCGCTGAAATGAATGTCTACCAGATTTGAGAGAAAATACCCACAACTCACACATACTATTATTCATGAACCCTTTTTTTATAGGAAGAAACAATCATCATTTTTTGGCCATGTAATGAGAAGAGAACAACTGGAATATATTGTAACAACTGGAAAAATTGAGGAACGACGAAATAGAGGGAAGCAAAGAGAAAAAAATAACAGACAGCTTAAGAGAATGGCTTGGCAGAAGGTCAACAACAGAAATGATAGATAGCTGCCGAGATCGAAAATTGTGGAGAGACATGATCACCTACGCCAGCAGGCCCGGTACTTGATGATGATGATGAGTTAGATAGTCCTCGTGTCAGACTAAAAGAAAGGTAGATAATTTTATCTGAGAATTCAGGACATTTGATAACATGGCTTTTGTTTTCAGCACTTTCTGTAATAGGTAAATGCCTGTCGGATGCAGGTCGTCTCCGACAAAACTCTCACGTCATTAACGTGCGTACTCTCTCAAACACATTGACACACTCACACACACACACACACTTCCACCACCACCATTACTGTCACGTGCTGATTTTTTTTTTTAAACAACCACTTTAAGTAAGTGTAAGTGCCAAAACATGCTATAAAAAATATAAACAGGGAATATGTAATAAAACACACCTTTAAGGTTTCATGTTGCAATTTTAATCTTTGAATAATTATTTATAAGTGAAATCGTCGCCACCATCATGTGACATACCGGTTGGCGTGGGTGGTCATGACTTCCTATTATTCTTTATTCACAGTCATCATTCATCAATGAGTGCCGTCTCCGCATAGAAGGTTGGCTACCATAGAGCGCCATTCCATTCTGTCTCTTGCTTTGATGGTGTAGGTTGTCATGGGCTGACTTGTCCAACTTTTGATGTTTCTCGCCCATGTTAGTCTTGGTCTGCCTCTTTTGCCTTGTATTTTTTCTTCCAAGATTACTTGTAGTAGTAGGCTTCGTGTTTTTAAACATGCCCCCAAATTCTCATTTGTCTTGTTCTAATTGTGTTTAGTAGTTCTCTTTTCATTTTTAGTTGCTTCAAAGGCTTTAGTTTTCTGTTCTGTTTTCTTGTCTAATGTCCATGTTTATGCACCATACAGGAATATTGATGAGATATAGCATTGTGCTGTTCTTAGTTTTTAGTCCTGGTGTTATTTGTTTTCATGTTAGTATATTTTTCAAGGCATTAAAATTGGTTTTTGCCTTTCTTATGTTTATTTCAGTTGTACATTTTTCCATCACTGGTTATAGTTTGTCCAATGTAGTTGTAGCTCTGAACTGTCTCAATATATGTATTCCTTCAACTTTGGTTCAACAACCACTTGTAGGTTTTGAGTATTATCTTTGTTTGTGATCATAGTTTTAATCTTTTTGATATTCATACATACCTACAGTGCATCGTATCATTTTTGTTGCTGACTGTTTTCGGTGCCACGACACCAGGCTATCCAGTATCTTCTTTCTTTGTCGTCCGCAACTTTTTTTCCTGTATTTTGCCAGTTGTAAATAAGTATTTCAACTTTCTTCTTCTCATGACGTTCCCGAAAAATGTTAATTGTTTCTTTTTTATGTTTTTAAGAACTCCCTTTTTTGTGTTGGCCTAAAGTAACTTTAACTCACTATTTATGCCACCGATGAACTCTATTTCTCACTTCTATTGACGTAGACTTGTTGCTTAAGACGTTTTTCATTTTCTGAAATGCAATTTGGCCTGAGCTATTCGGCTGTTTATTTCTGTGGTGCATCTTCCATCTGATGTTATTATTGTGCCCACGTATTTGACGCGTTGTACTTGTTTCAGATTTGTCCTATTTATTTTTATGCTGATGATGATTATTTCTTTGATATGACCATTACTTCTGTTTTCTTACTATTCAGACTTAAAATTATATCCAAATACAACTTAATATAGTCATACCAAAGCACTCTACGATAGAGGTTAATTCGTAGAATGTTAAATGTGGATAACGTTTCAGTGTGGGTAGACAATTTGAACTTGATAAGAAACAGAAAATATAATGGTTGCCCTTGAAATGTTGATTAATGAAGAATGTGAAGAACTGGGTGAACAGAGAAGAAATCAAATAATGAGGTTTTCAAACAATTAAGTAGGTAGAAAACTAACACAATTCGAACAAGACATTTGCAATATTCAAGACACATAAATAGACACAATAACCTACACAAGTCATCTTGGAACGGAAAACAAGAAGTAAACGATGCAGAGTAAGCAGAAAAAGACTAATATGAGTTGACAACATCAAGAGAAGGACATTATAGGAACCTATGACATGGCGCACTATCGGGCGGACGTCATCAATGCACTCCGAGATGTGGGAAGAGCACAGGACTTCGACAACACAGATCAACGTCGCTTCTTCGGATGATGGAAATGGGAGTAAGATGGGCACAGCCAGAAATGAGAAACTTGGTGGCCGTGTAAGAAGACTTATCAACCAACATAGAACTGGAGTCGTCAGTCACTGGACACTGAGGGAATTGCTGAGGAGAATATCTGAGCACCTATGGACATGTTCGGAGTGCAATGATGATGACCCGCAATAACTCAATAACTCAATATCAGAATAAGGACAGAATGAAAGGGCGCTCCATGGAACCTTCGGAGGTGGCACAAACGATGACATCGCAAACATTCAATCTCAAAATAGGCAATTCGCCATATATTTTTGGGCTTCTAATATACGAACCTATGTTCTGCAAGAATGTAAGCGTGCATTATTTAATATTTATTATGCATAAATAAAGAGGCGCACAACTAAGTAAAAGTAGAGCCCCGTCGCGCCAAGTGGCGTATAGGAAATATGGTGTTCTATCTATTGACCTTTCGAGCCGTAACCGGCCCATAGGGCGTAGACCAGATACACCTTCTCCTATCTGAATTTTTGTTCTAGCAGTTTTCTTTTAGAGATATTTTATCAAATCTCGCCATCTGTCTCTGTTCTGTGCAAGCAGCTCTATCTCATTGAGGGAGCCGATTCCTGCTGCTCTTGCCTCTCTCATCAATGTTCTTCTCAGTGTCTCCCTCTTTTTCTCTTACCTGTTGTTTCCCATATGAGGGCTTGCTTTGCTATTCGGTTATTATCTCTTCTCATCACATGTCCAACATATGACCATCGTCTTTTCTTTATTACTGAAGATATTAGTGGTTGATTGGCGATTTCTCTAATTTCCTCGTTTGTTTTGAATTCGTTCCACGCTATACCAAGTATTTTCCTTAGACATTTATTTTCGATTGCGTTCAACTTTGTTTCTATATCTCTTGTTGTTTTCCAGCTTTCACACGCATACATAAGGGTTGATAGTACATTTGATTTGACTAGCCTAAGTTTTGTGTTTGTGCTGATGATTTTAATTTCCACAACTTTTCAAGGCTTCTGAAAGACATTGCTGCTTTAGCCATTCTGATTCTAATTTCTTTGCTTGTATCCCCTTCTCGATCAATGTGACTTCCAAGATAGATAAAGTGATCGATCTCTTCTGCTGTTTTGTTTTCCATGTATATTTTGTCACCTGTTGGAATTAAACTTTTCATGACTTTAGTCTTTTCATGATTGAAATATGGTGTTAGTGACCCTATATTTTACAGACCTTCAGCACATGATTTTTGGGGTAATTTGGTCGGTATTACGCCCGTGCTGCCTTACTTTCCCAAAAAAAATCCGGCACCCATTTAAGGCTTTGTGTGTGCTAGAATGTATTATGTTTATGCATTGTTCATCTTTCTTGATGCTCTATTTGTCTCAGTTTGTATTTCGATTTGTCTTTGCAGACTTTTGGGTACAGGGTGAACATTGTCTATTATGTTTGCTAATTATAGCTGCAGACAGCAATCTCTGAAACACACTCTAAAGGTTCACCTCAAAGAAGAAGCAGACAGATTCATGGAGAAAGAGAATACACGACGAAAGAGAAGAAAAGAAAAAAATAACATTTCTAGGGGCGCTGAAAAAATCCATAGTCAACTATGACTGACGGAGGTTACTACTACTACTACTACTACTACTACTACTACTACTACTACTACTACTACTACTACTACTACTACTACTACTACTACTACTACTACTACTACTACTACTACTACTATGTTTGCTAAATATCATATGCTACATCTCCAAATATATTAAAAAAAAACAAATTGTCTGTGAGCCACAGATATTCGTTTTTGTTCGGAACTTACACGAAACTGCCTTTATTTATTCTGAAAGATGGCGGAGCCGCTGACTGGTGGAGAACCAAACAAAAAATTCCTTTACCTTGAACATGCAGCAAAACTGTTAAAATGTTTGAATGAAACACGGGAGCGACCTAATCTATGTGATGCCACTGTTACTATTGGAGCTAGTCGAATCCCAGTTCAAAAGAACATTCTGTCAGCGGCCAGTCATTATTTTAGGTAAATAAAAAATAAAATTAAAAAATTGATAAGGGGAAAAAAAATATGAGGATGAGGTAACACACACTAACTAACTCAACTGACTAACCAGTAATTGAGTAATAGTAATGATTGAGTAATGGGAGTAATAACACTTCTGCTGCACCAAGCAACATTTGTCAATTTGACTAGTTTGACTTTCTGGACTGTTTCTATAAATTACACTGTTTGACTGTGACTGTTACACTAGTTGTTAATGTTACACTGTAGAGTACAAGTACACTTCAGTACAGTCTTGAGTGAGAGATTTAGTGATTTAGTTAATTGTTACGGAGTTTCAGCTTGTCAGTTTCTATACAATACATTTGCTTACTTTAGTAGTTTAATTAGTAGTTAGAATATAATAAATATTCTATTAATTGTTTGAATTTTATAATTGCAATATCCCACTATTTTTATCTAAAATTCCTAAATAATTAAAATAAATAAAATACCAGCTTCAAAACCTATCATTTTAAATTTATATATACAATTTTTGTCCTGTTTACATTACATGGATTGGGCATGGATTATTATTAATATAATATTATACATTGTCATTTGATCTATAATACCAACCATACTTATACACTAACTTGTCTTATTTTTATATGAATTTATGTTTTTTAAGTTTTTTTTTAACCCTTTCACCTGTCTTGAAGTTGACATAACTTATAACTAACATTTGACATTGACTTGTCATTTGTTAACAACTCATCCTGATAATTTTCTAGTTTGGCGTCTTTCTGATGAGCATAACATCCCCGTGCACTTTATTTCTTTGTTCTCTAATTTGTTATTAGAAGACCCCTAGGTTAGGAATACCCTAAACCAGTGGACGTTAAACATTTTTGGTCAACGAAGCCCTAATTCACAAAATCACAACGGCGGCGCCTTAAATCAACAGTGCTAAAAAATAAAAACCCAGCCATTTTAATAGCATTTTAACTCAAATAACTGCATATTTAACATTTTTCTCTGCATGGCTTAAACAATTTTAGGTATGGCAAAAAGTAATTTTAATGCCATGAAAAATATACTAACAACAAAACAAATATCAGCAGGGCTGAAACTAAGAATGGCAAAATGTTACGTCTTCTCAATAATCCTGTATGGTGAAGAAACATGGACATTAGACAAGAAAACAGAACAGAAAATTGAAGCCTTTGAAATGTGGATTTATAGAAGAATAGGTAGAATTGGATGGAAACAAAAGATAACAAACGATGAAGTTTTAAACAACTGAAAATAAAAAGAGACTACTAAACACAATTAAGACAAGACAAATGAAATTTTTGGGGCATGTTAAAAGACACAACAGCCTACTAAAAGTAATTTAGGAGGGAAAAATACAAGGTAAAAGAGGCAGACCAAGACTTACATGGACGAGTAACATCAAAAGATGGATAAGTCAATCTATGTCAGCCTGCACCATCAAAGCAAGAAACAGTAGAATGGCGATCCATGGTAGCCAACCTTCGTTGCGGAGAAGGCACACGATGATGATGATTTAACATTTTATATTGGTTGCAGAGGTAAATAAACTAACGTTTTGGGTATAAATTAAATAGATAGTGTCATTTTTGTAATTGAGATTTAAAAATATAACTGAATCAACATACATTGTGATATTTTTATCCTGTAACAAAGTCAATGGGCAGAATGAGCTTCCACATTGAGTCTTCAAATCTGGGCACAAGTTTGGAAATTACTATTCTAATCTATTAAACTCAGCCTCCAAATTTGATCTGTATTTGGTTTTGATGGCTGCCAGTGCTGAAAACCATTTATCACTTAGGTAGGTTGTCGCAAAAGGAATTAAAACTTGTATCGCCTCCTTTAAACACAATTCAAACAAGACATGCAATTTTTGGGCCATGTTAAAAGAAACAACAGCCTACTAAAAGTAATCCTGGAGGGAAAGTACAAGGTAAAAGAGGCAGAGGCAGACCAAGACTAACATGGACGAGTAACATCAAAAGATGGACAAACCAGCCTATGACAATCTGCACCATCAAAGCAAGAGACAGAGCAGAATTGCGCTCCATGGTAGCCAACCTTCGTTGCGGAGATGGCACTTAATGATGATCACCTTCTTGCTTACTTCTGAGTATTCTTGTTTTACAAAATTCTGGTAGTGATGAGCTGTTCTTGCTTTCAGAGTTGAGTCTGAGGACACCTGTCAGTTCTTCACTTTAACTCAGATCGTTATCAAATAAAAGTGCATACAGAGTTGGAAAACAGTAACTAAAATCTCTTTCGTCCAACTTTTTCTTCTACAATAATAATTTTCTTGTGAAAGCAGAAACTTTTTCTGACAGTTGCAGTATGTGCGTTTCAGTACCTTGCAGAGTCATATTTAATGAATTTAGTTTTTCAAAATATCACAAAGATATGCCAGCTTCAAAACAAAGTCGTCATCCACAAACTTTCCAGAACTAGAATGCTTTTCATCAACAAGATAGCAATGAAGCTCATTTCTCAGTTTAAATACCCTTTTCAGGACATTTCCATGTGAAAGTCAGTGAGAGCTGCAATAATAAAGCAAGGAGAAATGTTCGGCTTTCATTTGTTCAAACTACCTGCACTTAAGTGATCACTTTTTAATAAAATTTGCTACTTTGATTATTGACTGAATAACTTCATTAAGGGTTAGGCAGATGTTTTTTGCAGTCAGTGCTTCCCCATGAATAATGCAGTGAGTCTAAACACAGAAAGGAGACTTCTGGCGGATTCAAGCTAACACTCCATGATAGCATCCAGACATTGAATGACCTCTGTCTGTGCACACCTACACAAATCTCCCAGTCAATTCTATTTCCTTCCTTAAAAGAATCAAGTATTTGAAATAGATCTGCTGCTTTACTTGCAAATTGTATGTTTTTTTTTAAAAAGTAGTTCCTCACAGAATGTGTTATTACCATCTATAAACCATATGTAGCAAATTAAGTATGCATCACTGTGTATGTCAGGCTTCATCCAGCTGAAGAGCAAAATTACCTCGTAGTTTTTGAATAAGCTGGTCATTAATACTGTCAGTCATCTTATGTATTCAACAACTAATAGAGTTATCTGACAGGACACACTCAGCAGTTGTTTGGCAGAAGACTCACCTATCATAACAGACACTATCTCAACTGCGGCTGGGAAGATAACATCTTTTCCAGTGGTGTGAGGTTTCTTTTTCTTTGTATACTTGCACAGGCCAGAACGTTATAACAAATGACACATTGACACATTTTGGGCACTCCTCATTTCCCACAACAGTACTTGTAAATCTGAAATCCAAGTAACTAACATCATACTTATGCTTTTACCCATCTTGATTCGTCTTTTGAAGAGCATGATTCATCAGAGATGGTTCGTTTGATATTCCTACATGTATCCATTGGGATTAGAAAACAGGACACAGACATTTAAATCCAACTGACTTCCATAAAACGAACGTTCACACTAATATTTTTACCTGGTGCGACTCGAATGTCCCTCTACCAAAGCATTTGGCTGGAAAAAGTCCAAAGCCAGACTATCCGACGCCAGTTATCTTTGATTGATGCTTTTGGCATCCTTTTGAGACAAAAGGAAATCAACCACATGGCGACCACAAACACATGACCTACACTGAATAAACACATTTTTGCCTACTGTCAGTGAAAAGAGGGAAAGAGAGATCTCAGGCGACACAGATAAATAATACTAGACAGCTTTACATAGTGGTACAGCAGCGGCGAGGTTGATGAGTAGCACTGTGGATAGAGGTTTGTGCAGAAAGATCACCTACTCCATGCATGCACTTTATGATGATTATAATGATGTCCGTGGAGCCCCAAGCAGGCACATGTGGAGTACCTAGGCTGCGCAGAGCACAAGTTTGATGACTACTGTCCTAAACCTAACCCTAAACCTTGTTGAAAAAAATAAGATTAAATGCACAAAAATCAATGCAATAGTGCTAGTAATCTCTTAGTTACCACAAACTTCAAATTTATAAATTATGTCTCATGTTAATTTATAAATTAAACTTGCATATGAAAACAAACTTCATTATGAAAATAATTTAAATATGGCTAAGTAACTATAATACAAAATACTTTTTGTTACTATTTTTACACATAAAACAATTATTTTATTAATTTATTGAGTTAAATTTATTTTACTTTTAACAGATGAACAAGTTAGTTATCTATCTTTAGATTCATAACTTTACTTTTTAAATTTATTATAAAAATTTCTTTCAATGAGTTGATAATCATTAGTTTAGTAGTACTTTGACAAACACTTTGAGAAAAAGAGCAATTGTTCATTTTTCTTGAATTGCGAGCCGCAAAGTGCGGAAATAAAAGAAATGACAAAACATTTTAAAAATATCTATAATCAAGAGAAGAAATGTTTGTTGGCCATGTGATGAGAAGAGACAACAAGAGAATCTCAAAGCAAGCCCTCAAATTGGAATCAGAGTTGGTAGAAGAAAAAGAGGTTAACCTAGAGAAACACTGAATAGAATATTGAGGCTAGAAGCAACAACAGCAGGCATCATCCCCTGTGCCGGGATTCATATTCTCGCTAACAAATAGGGATGTTGATGAGATAATGCGGGTCCTGTGCCGGGATTCATATTCTCACTAACAAACAGGGATGTTGATGAGATAATGCGGGTCCTGTGCCAGGATTCATATTCTCACTAACAAATAGGGATGTTGATGAGATAATGCGGTTCCTGTGCCGGGATTCATATTCTCGCTAACAAATAGGGATGTTGATGAGATAATGCGGGTCCTGTGCCGGGATTCATATTCTCACTAAGAAATAGGGATGTTGATGAGATAATGCGGGTCCTGTGCCAGGATTCATATTCTCGCTAACAAACAGGGATGTTGATGAGATAATGCTGGTCCTGTGCCGGGATTCATATTCTCGCTAACAAACAGGGATGTTGATGAGATAATGCGGGTCCTGTGCCAGGATTCATATTCTCGCTAACAAACAGGGATGTTGATGAGATAATGCGGGTCCTGTGCCAGGATTCATATTCTCACTAACAAACAGGGATGTTGATGAGATAATGCGGGTCCTGTGCCAGGATTCATATTCTCACTAACAAACAGGGATGTTGATGAGATAATGCGGGTCCTGTGCAAGGTCTGACAAGTGATAACAAAGATAATTATACATGGAGAGTCTAGATTTTCTGCCCTATGTGCCATCTTCGGCTTGAAAGGACAATAAATAGATTGGTGGCCACCAAATTCATACAAATTCCCCTATATGGAAGTAGTGCTTATAATGATTCTTCCAGTTAAAGTCAAATAGAGTAGGCCAAAAATGGCGGCTGCCTGGGGAAAAATTGTCAAGTAAATGCTGAAGCCGAATGTGCCAGACCTGCTGTAAACTAGCAGCACAATGCATCCAGGGCTTTTAATGGTGAAAGATAAGAAGAAAAGACAGTTCATTAGGAAGGTGAAGAAACAGTGCATTACCTTGTGGGATGAATATGTCAAGGACTAATGTTTGCACCAATTTTTGGTACTTAACATAACTCCATACTAAAGTGCACACTTTTTTACCAACACTATATTCCCTGGCCCCACATATTCATGCTCCTTCATTGTAGAAAATATAAACTATTATTTGGATGAATGTATTGATTTTACTAAATGAATTTTTAGAATTGTGGTATGATCTTTTTCAGAGCTCTGTTTGATTATGATGACCATTTTGCAAGCAACACAGAGGAAAAGTCTGAATCTATTGTTTCCAATGTGCATTTAGACCACATGGGAATAGAAGAAAGCACATTCCAAAGCATTCTGGATTTCATTTATACTGCAGAAGTGAAATTAACTCCCAACAACATTCAGGATATGTTACAGGTTGTGCATGTTGTAACTTTTTATCTTCTTAGTTAAGTTGCCTTCAGTCGCTTTTGTTGCAGTGAACATTCAGAAAGTTATAACTTACAACTGCATTATGTGATAATAAGTAAAAAAAAAGTAAAGTACCCCTGTCACGCCAAGTGGCATATAGGGAATATGGTGTTAGTGACCATAAATTTTACAGACCTTCGGCGCATGATTTTTAGAGTAATGTGATCGGTATTGCGCCCGTGCCGCTATTCCCAGAAAAATCCGGTACCCATTTAAGGCTGGGTGAACCCGGAAGCCATCGGTTGGGATTGAACCCTACCTCTTGTCCTTTGTAGTCCAGTTCACTAACCACTGAGCTATCGCGGCTCATTTTGTGATAACATCACATAACAATTATTCTATAAAATTTAATTGAACAGTGACAACTTTCTATCTCAGACACCCCCCCCCCCCCCCCCCCCCCCCCCCAATACCCCATCTCATAAAATGACCTACAACAGCTCTTGAAAATTTTGGCTAGAAATACCTTCAATCATTTTATTACCAAAGAAAATTTTTTTTGTATACAACTGACCCATGAGTTGATTTTTTTTTTTTTTACACATATTAAGGTTACCAACTCTCTCTCCCTCTCTTGTTGTCCCTCCTCTCTCTCTCCTCCTCTCTCTCTCTTCCCCTCTCTCTCTCTCTCTCTCTCCCTCTCTCTCTCCCTCTCTTTCCCTCTCTCTCTCTCCCTCTCTTTCTCTCCCTCTCTCTCTCCCTCCTCTCTCTCTCCCCCCCCTCTCTCTCTCTTTCTCTCCCTCTCTCTCTCTCTTTCTCTCCCTCCCTCCCCCCTCTCTCTCTCTCTCTCTCTCTCTCCATCCATCCATCCATCCATCCATCCATCCATCCATCCATCCATCCATCCATCCATCCATCCATCCAGCCATCCATCCACGTATCTGAAACTCTCCTGTTTACAATACTTTAGTAAAAATTATCACCGCTTAATTCTAACAATCAGAGCTCTAAAAATAGTATTTTGAACTTTTGCTACTAATCTGTATGTATACCCAAGAGGAGACACGGGACTCAGATTTCCTGCATATGATTCAATTTTTGACCTGAAATTCGATGCATAAACTGAACATGTTACACTGTCTATTGACACTGTTGTTGTATGTCCATCAGTATGTTCGGCTACCTCATAGCTTTGTTCATTGTGTTTCCTGAGTTACCAAGTTTGATGTCATGTTGACGGCCAAGGAAATTTCCCAGATCATAGGAAAAAAATGAATTTCTTTGAAATTAGCTAGTTTAAAAAAAACATGAGACTGTACCATGCGCAATGAAAAATTTGTGTTAATCTCAAAGGAAACAAATCCAACACACTTGGGTCATCAGAATTAGAAATGTCTAGGGAGGTGGTGGGGGAGGGTGTATGTGTGCGTATTTGCCTGCGGCAAACTGTCAAATTTCAAGAGTAAGTATTTTGAGAGTGAGTATATTTTTTAAATGGTGCAGTTGAATGCAGTGACTTTAGAACAATAAGCTAATGAGCCATGTTACAAAAATCTTGCTAAAAGTTATACAAGGAAGGATTCAGAATAAAATCAATACTGAATTAGATGAGCAGCAATTTGGATTTAGGAAAAATAGCGGACAAAAGAAGCCATATTCTGCATGAGAACATTAATCGAAAATACACAGAAGTAAACAAACAATATATGCCTGCTTCATAGACTACACCAAAGCTTTTGATAGAGTACACCACAAACAACTTATAGAATGCCTAAAAGAGATACATCTAGATGACATGGATATACGACTAATATGCAATCTATACTGGGCGCAAACAGCAATAATAAAATATAACAAAGAGTTCTCTACACCCATTGATATAAAAGAGGAGTAAGACAAGGATGCATCCTATCACCAAGCTTGTTCAATCTATACACTGAGCAAATCTTTAAAAACATCATAGAGATGCCAGGCCTACAAATTAATGGAAAGATAATCAATAACCTAAGATATGCTGACGATACTGTACTACTAGCAGAAAATCCTAAAGATCTACAACAATTACTTAATGAAATAAACACGACAAGCAAAAAATGGACTAGATATGAATATCAAAAAGACTAAAACTATGATCATAAACAAAGAAAATACTCAAACCCACAAGTGGATATCAAAATTGAAGGAATAGACCTTGAGACAGTTCAGAACTACAACTACCTTGGACATACTATAACCAGTGATGGAAAATGTACAACTGAAATAAACAAAAGAATAGGAATGGCAAAAAGTAATTTTAATGTCATGAAGGACATACTAACATCAAAAGAAATAACACCAGAGCTAAAACTAAGAATAGCAAAATGTTACATCTTCTCAATATTCCTTTATGGTGCTGAAACATGGACATTAGACAAGAAAACAGAACAGAGAATTGAAGCCTTTGAAATGTGGATATATAGAAGAATAGGTAGAATTGGATGGAAGGAAAAGAAAACAAACGACGAAGTCTTAAAACAACTAAAAATGAAAAGAGAACTACTAAACACAATTAGAACAAGACAAATGCGATTCTTAGGCCATGTTAAAGACACAACAGCCTACTGAAAGTGATCCTGGAGGGAAAATACAAGGTAAAAGAGGCAGAGGCAGACCAAGATTAACATGGACGAGTAACATCAAAAGATGGACAAATCAACTGATGACAACCTGCACCATCAAAGCAAGAGATAGAGCAAATGGCGCTCCATGGTAGCCAACCTTCGTTGCGGAGACGGCACTCAATGATGATGAAGTATTTTGAGGTGGTTATTTTTACAACTGTATCGTAACTAGGTTAAATTGAAGAGTTAGTTTCTGCAAAGCCACATCACTACTCCTGTTTAATGAACAGTAAATTCCTCTTATCTGTATTTTAAATAATAAAAAAAATGTTCATAAAAGTTAAAGCATATTAATGAGTAGTACCAGTTTGGGGTAGCTCTAGTGCCTGTGACTATTAGTCACAATAGCAGAGCTGGTTGATCATCATCTAAACAAGATCTCACCTGGGCCTCCTAACAGACTCACCAGAAACAGCCTGCATCAAAACAGGCTGGCAAACAGAGACAAGGATGCCATGTTAACCGTAGTGGTGGCATTTACTAATATAGAAGACCTAGTGTTGCAGTACCTCTAGGCTAGACAAATTCCAGATTCTCAAGTAAAAGCTGTGATTCAAGTCATGTCATCTTGGGTCATAGAGCTTGCGCTCTCCCATGGCATTAAGTCACGTCAGGTCAAGCAGTACCAGTTATGGCACCTCATGTAATTTCATAAAATTTTCTCAATTTG
The DNA here is from genome assembly GCA_032433765.1 of Megaustenia siamemsis. NCBI lineage: Eukaryota > Metazoa > Mollusca > Gastropoda > Stylommatophora > Ariophantidae > Megaustenia > Megaustenia siamemsis. Next base: position 59,967,308 of record JAVIAB010000092.1, read on the forward strand.
AACACAGGACCTGTGTTTAACCCAACACACCTCCACCTCCTCCTACCTCCCACAACCTCCCACCTTTTCACTCTTCCCCTTTCCATGCCATTCTTCTCTCTCTCCCCCTTTCTCTCCCTCTTTCTCTCTCTCTCTCTCTCTCTCTGTCTCTCTCTCACTGATAGAAGTGAATGTCACCTCATGGATTTATTTTTCTTCTTCTGCAGTCCTATCTCATTCAGAATAGGTTTCTGCATTCATTTATGAAGCCTGCTGTCTATTTCAGGGTTCATTGGGGCCACAAAATTTCTCCTAAAGTCTACATATGTAGGATATGTTTGTCTGCCATGTCTGCTAGAATGTATGGGAATTGAACTGAGTAATTTTTGATCATGGGTTGAGCATTTTAATCACAGCATTATAGCGTCCCACAGGTATGACATTGCACTCCCCCAAACTGTTAACACATGATTATTTGTATTTATTGTACTAATTTTCTCTGTCAGTTAATATTATTGCTGAAGTAAATATTACTTTATAGCTGCAACATTGAGTTATTTGTGGATTATTATTGCATTGTGAACATGTCCATAGGTGCTCAGATACCCTCTTCAGTGTGGCCTGCAGTGTCCAATGACTGACGACTCCAGTTCTGTTTAATATATCATCTAATGAACCCACTAAGCCTCTAATTTCTGGATGTACCCATCTTTACTCCCATCTTTTTCATCCAAATGTGCGCTCATGGTTGTCGAAATCCTGTGCCCTTCCGGCATATCAAAGGCCATTAATGTTGTTCGCCTAATCCTTTGGTTGACCACCTTCAATGACAGTACAGCTACCCAGCCTGTCCATTCTTTCATCTCCCAGTACTCCTGCATGTCAAGTGATGTTGAAAAGGTGACTGCGAATCATTGACTAATGTAATAACTCAACCCACTGCCTGTGTACCCATCTCCCCTTTTCCTATCATGTTTATTGAATCATTTAGTACACAGGTATGGGTGTAGTCTTGTGACTTCAACCAGATGAATACACTGGTCACAATCTTCACCTCCATCATCATGCTACTCGTGGTAATGTACATACTGCTGTCTTTTTTTTACTTTTCTGCATGTGGAGAGTGCTGTAAATCACATGTGCTCCTTTGGTGTTGTATTACGGATCCAGACTGCATCTTCCTTGTTGGTGTTGCCCCAGATGAGGGTGTTGACCTCCGCATTGACCATGACTGGATTCCACTCCCAGAATTTCCTATCGAGTGAGATAATACAAGAATGTGTCCATGAATCTTGTAGGCGCTGATATCCACTCGTTGTCATTGTTAATATTGATAAGCTCACAGACCTGTCTGATGACATCTTCTACGCGACCCACCCATAATTTGCTTCTTTATAGTCTCTCATCTTTCTTGGTGCATCATGTTTGTATTTATTCATGATAAAACCACACTATAGTCAAGAGCACTTTTGTGATAGTTTGTACCATGGTGCCATGATCAGAATTTGCTAGAAAGCATCATGTTAGTTTGCATCAATTTACCATTTTGAAGATTTGCACTGGGACATCAGTATGAGGGTTTGCACAAAGATGCTGTTGTGAGACTTTGAACAGGGTGTCTCACTCACTACTGAACCTGACATGTCTTTAATGGGTTTTTACCACTAAACGCTCACTCTTCCAAGCGTATGTCAGCACATTTTCCAGCTATACTCTGTAAACTCAAACGTTATGTACACTAACAGTCATGAGCAACAACATATTGTGTGGGCACGCTCTCCCAAATGACAGAGATCAACAGAGAGTATGTCAGGTAGGTTGTGCTACTCAATGTTGCAACAATTAAGCACCACTCACACAAGTACATTTCTTACACAATGAACACACTCCTGTTCTAATTTCAGTGCAATGTCTTCATTGGTGTTTTATTGAGGAAATGTCTTGCTTGATAGCTAGTGAAACCTCCAATACAATGGTTCAGTTTTGAGAGTTGTTACAAAGGTGTTGTTATGAAATTGTAAAGATCTGCAGTTACTAGATTTTGATTGAGAACACCATTATGATAGTTGCACAAAGGTTGTATTTTCATTTTCTCAAGATTAAAAAAAATGGTTTGCATGATGGCACTTGTGAGATTTTGTGCATTTATGTGAGCATGGTTAAGGCCAATTATAAGAGTTTGTACAACAGTGCTACTGCAAAAGTCTGTATAAAAATATTTTATATACTCATTAAGGCACTGAGGTAGTCTACATAATTAATTTAATGTACCAGCAGTATTGTATATGTGCAGTGATTTGTTTAAACAATGCCTTATAGTTTAATTACCGTCACACTCTCCATTTTCTTAAACCAGGCTGCTGATCAGCTTCTTATGGCAGACTTGAAAGACATTTGTTGTGAGTACCTGGATACCTGTATTAATGCGCAGAATTCCATTGGAATTTTAGACTTCACTTCACAGCTCTCATGTGCTTGGTGGCACTTAAAAGTTTCACAGTTTGTTGATGCCCACTTCAGGTAATTTGAGCATGCACACATATTTGTAATCATTGAATTAAGGTTAGGATGGCAAATTTCCTTTGAGAATGCATCACCGGTCTGTGGCCAAAAGAAAAGAAAATATCTAGCCCCCTTTTGATAGTTCACCAGATAAATAATTAAAAATTGTCTGTTCAGAAACATTATTTGTTTATATGAGATTATATTTTTGCACCTTTTGATTAATAGTGATAAGTAAAGACCATTCTCAGTGTATTAAAATATTGATTTAAACATTATTTTTCAGCGAAGTTTGCCAGTTTGATGAATTTCTCCATCTTGATGCTGGAAGAGTAGAAAAACTACTGTCAAGAACAACTATTGAAGTGAAGGAAGAAGATGAAATACTGGATATAATTCTCCGCTGGTATCGTTTTGATCCTGAAGGTCGCAAGATCCAAACCATGGATTTGATGAAGCGAGTCTTGTTTGTTAATCAATTGAACAGTGATGCCTGGACTAAGCTCACTGAACTAGGAAGCAAGGATGAGCAAGATTTCTGCAACCTGTACATGGAACTCAAGCAAAAGCAAGCAGACGTGCCGTGTACTCACAGAGGCTTTACTCAGGTCATTATAGCCTGTGGAGGGGAAGGAGCTTGCAGGTATCTTCAATTGTATAGTTTATACATGTTCTATGTACTCACATGTGAAGTATAAGTTGACTATAAGTTCACATAAATTGGTAGTTTGAGCATTTGAGAACAAACAAGTGAAACAATTCTATTCTGTTGTCATGATCATCATCAAGTACCATGCCTTGTTGTCTTCATCAAGTACCATCCATGCCTGCTGGCATAGGTGATCATGTCTCTCCACAACTTTCGATCTCGACAGTTATTTATCATTTCTGTTGTTGACCTTCTGCCAAGCCATTCTCTTAGGCTGTCTGGTATCTTTTTTCTTTGCTTACCTCGATTTCTTCATCCCTCAATTTTCCCAGTTGTCACAATATATGGCCAATCATAACATGGCCAATAATGATTGTTTCTTCCTAATATTGAATATTAACTCTCTTTTTGCTTTGGCCTCTTTCAGAATGTTTTCATTACTCTTCTTAGCTGTCCAATGTATTCTCAACATTCTTCTGTAAAACCACATTTCTACAGCCTCCAATGATTTTCTTGTCTGTTGTCCTATTGTCCATGATTCACATCCATATGTTAAGACTGTCTCTGCATAATGCTTAAGAACCCTTTTTCTTGTTTCTATTAACAAAAATAGATTGCACAGCAGTATCTTTCTAATTTTTTAGAAAGCTGCTTTTAACTGAGCTATCCTGCATCTCATCTCTGTTGTACATATACCATCTGAGGTTAACATTATTCCCAGATATTTAAATTCATTTACCTGTTTTAATGTTGTTCCACTTGTCTTTATTGTGCATTGTGGTGAAGTCCTTTTCTTTGTTGCTACCATTACTTCTGTTTTTTTTTACTATTGAGGTTGAGTTCTTTATTTTTGCCTTTTCTGATGTACCATTATTATTTTTATAGCCTTCCACAAACGATATTAAACGTTGATATCTAAGGCACTTTTGAGACATTGATTATGAACGAGGGAGATTTCTGAGTTTGCCTATTGATTGCCATTTGATTGAGGATGTAATGTTTAACAAAAGTACAATTCATAGGCTGTTGTATTGAGACTTATGTACTTTGAGTGTGAGAAGATGATTGAGGGAACAATAAAATATGTGTTTAACATCAGAGCTAATTTTTGAGATTCTCCCAAATCCCTTGAGGTCAGTTCTGCTAATAATCAACCATTATCACATTGAAGATTATCAGAGATCTCTCTCTCTCTTTTAACTTTGTCATGTTCATTAAAATGGATACATTATTTATTTATAATTGTATATTTATTGCTGCAGTTTTTTTGTGTGGAAACTTAAAAAAACTTTAGTTAATCTTATTCTTGCATAACTTTCACAGCCATCTACAAGCATAATATATGCAGATTTGCAACCCTTTATTTACCTATTTTCAGCTGACACTGGTATGTGTAGCTGGAGTCATTATGTAATTATTTTATTTTCTAAATGGCCGCTTTATTGTAGATTTTTCTGTTACATTTCTGTTAATATGTAAACTCGCTTTAATGGGTCTATTTAAAAATGATCTTTTATCAGGATTCCAGATATTTATTTTGTACATTAGCCAAGTTTGCAAAACACGTGCATCAGCTTTAATTATTCAGTGTCAGAATGATTGATGTCATGTAGCTTCTTCATGTGAGTCATACTAGTGTGACTATGGAAAGAACTTGCCACCAACCAGGCAACACAGTCTTCTAATGCAGGCTTGCGACAACTTCTGAGTAGAGTTCAGACTGTGAGAAGGTCCAAGGAATGTTGTCATTATTATAGAATTTGATTTGAAGCCGTGAGAAGGGCAAGGAATGTTGTCATTATAGAATTTGATTTGAAGCTGTGAGAAGGTCCAAGGAATGTTGTCATTATAGAATTTGATTTGAAGCTGTGAGAAGGGCAAGGAATGTTGTCATTATAGAATTTGATTTGAAGCTGTGAGAAGGGCAAGAAATGTTGTCATTATAGAATTTGATTTGAAGCTGTGAGAAGGGCAAGAAATGTTGTCATTATAGAATTTGATTTGAAGCTGTGAGAAGGGCAAGAAATGTTGTCATTATAGAATTTGATTTGAAGCTGTGAGAAGGGCAAGAAATGTTGTCATTATAGAATTTGATTTGAAGCTGTGAGAAGGGCAAGAAATGTTGTCATTATAGAATTTGATTTGAAGCTGTGAGAAGGGCAAGAAATGTTGTCATTATAGAATTTGATTTGAAGCTGTGAGAAGGGCAAGAAATGTTGTCATTATAGAATTTGAGTTGATGCTGTGAGAGGTCAAGGAATGTTGTCATTATTATAGAATTAGAGGTGAAGGTGACACCGGTTGTAAGTTCTGGGTCTGCTATCAGCAGGTTATTTAAACATGTTCAGATGAGGACATCGTTCTTTTGATTACTAGTCTTATTGTGAAACTGTGTTACCTGCTCATTGAGTGTAGTTTGTAAAGAGTCCTTGATATCTAGGTCCTATTGTTTCCTTCTCTTTTTAGCTCCCAGTGGAGCATAGGTCTTCAACAAACACTTTCCAAGTTGTTCTGTCTTTTGCCATTCTTTTAAGATCATTCCATGTGTTCCCCATCATCTTCATCTCTGCTTCGATCTGTCTTCTCCAAGAATTCCTTAGTCTTCCTCTTTGTCTTTTCCCCTGGGATTCCAAAAACGGGCCTGTTGTGTAATACTCTCAGTTGGCTTCCGTAGTGTGTGTCCTATCCAGCGCCATCGTCTTCGCTGTATCTCTTTATCCACTGGTGTTTGACTGGTACCTTTCCATAATTCTATGTTAGTGATTTTGTCCTGCCATTTCCATCCTTTTATTCTGCGCAAGCTTCCATTAATGAAAGTCTGTATCTTCGTGATTGTCAATTTTGTTGTTCTCCATGTTTCACAGCCATATAATAGGACCGCCTTAACATTTGACTTGAAAATGTTTATTTTTGTATTTAACCTAATTTCTTTGGATTTGTGTATTTAGTTTCCTTCTCTGCTTTCAAGAAACTGTATCCTTCACTGGTGTACTTCCAAGGACTTTATGGCTTTTAGTGGCTAAGAAATATGAGTTAAAATAAATTTACTGACCTGAACCAATGACAGAAACAAACAACAGAAACTGGGAACACTACACAGACTTGGGACAGGGCAACTTCATCCTAGCTACAGGCGAAAAGAATAGCATCACTAGAAACTTCTCAAATGTAGAGAGAGAAAGAGCCTGGCTTACTTATTTTTATTTTTCAGTACTCTTAAGATGCTTTTTGTGCTCTTTCTGACTGTTCAGAATATTTGAAGCATTCTTCTATAGCATTTCACTCAGCTGGATGAACAGTTTTGTACCTGGAAATTCCAGTTGGAATGATGTAGAATTTGACTTGTCTCATTTGATAAGACTGTGCTTTACTATAATGTTTTACTTTGTTTCTTGTGAAGCAATTTCCAATCTTTTATTAGATAGTCTCTGTTGTTTAACTAACTTACCCTGTCCAATATTTCTAATTAATCTCATAGTTACTTGTGTTCAAATAGTTTACCAAATATTTTCAAGAAATTCAGTCTTTCGTGCTAATATCATGGTTTTCCCAAGAGACCATAACTGGCTTTATCAAAATCTGCTTCTATAAATTCTTTGGTCTAAAGACTCCTTAACCCTAGATTATGATACCATCATAAAAAATACAGCATCAAAATAGAAATTCTGAAAAATTTGACAGTTTGCCGTGGTCAAACATCCCCCCCTTATACCTTCCTAATTACTACTACAGTTGAACCTGGTCTTAGGACCACCTGTTTAAAGCGTTTCCCTGGTTATAGGACCGGGTCTACAATTTCCCCGAGTTTTTTACTATATGCTAACACTGATTACGGCGCTCACCGTATGACGCGACCAGAGACCAGGTTAATTAACCGCCGCCAATGTTATTTATCCCGTTTACGACACGCGGGTAACACTGATAACGATACATACACTGACCAGGCAGTCCTTCTCCGTCTCGCTGGGAGCCATAAACGATCGACACAGGTGTCGAAGTTTTCCCGTATTTAGTGAGTCCCAGATTACAGTGGGACGTGTTACGTTTATCAGTCAATACTGGTGTGAGAAACACGGCAGACAGAGATCTATGATTCGTGAAGTGACATCACTTCGCGGTTCCGTCTAGACCAGAGCAGACCATTGCGTGGCCCGTATAAATTACAGGAATTAACTAAAGAATTAGTCATTGCCCGCGTAGAGTGTATTCACGTACATGTACAGTATCTCAGTGAATTATTTTTGTGGATTTTAAAAGTGTTACACACAATATAGGAAATGGCCAGTGTCAAAAGTGTAAAACCAAAAGCATTAACGCTGGAAGAACGAATATCAGTGATTCGACAAAATATTTTTGTGTGTTTAACTATCGTGTTTTATGAAAAGTGTCCAACCAGTGGCTATTGTAGACCGACATGTGCACTATGTTCTACTCATGGATTACGCTGATTTGCAGGTTAGTTTTCATAGTGCTTAGGATAAAAATTTTTTTATCGCTCTATTTATTATGTGAAACCTGTGAGGCAGGACCACCTGTCCTATGGGACCAGTTTTTGAAAGTCCCGTGAATGGTCGCCTTAGACAGGTTCGACTGTATTACAGAGTGAACCCCCTGAGTTTTGGATTTGTTCCCATTGATGTTGGTTTTTTTTTTTCTTTGCGGAAGAAAAAATCTCGTATAATGTGGAAAAAATTAACAATTTTTCAAGAAATTGGATGTTTTTTAATTTTTTCTTTTGCAGCGACCAAGGAAATTTCCTTGGTTATCTGCTGATTTCAAACAAACCTTTGTAACTCAGGAAACGCAGTGAATAACACTATGAGGTAGCCAAACAAAAATGCCAGTCCATGCGGTCAAATTTCATGTCAAAAATGAATCTGACCCAGGAACTCTGAGTCGCTGTGTCTCTCCTAGTGTAAACATGCAGCTGTGTGACAACATTCAAAGAAAATACTATTTTTAGAGCTCCTAATGTTATATTTTAATGGTAGTAATTTTTACTGTTGAATTATATATGAGTTTCCGGTTGTATCCAAGATGGAGGAATTATTTTTCTCTGGCTTGGTATAGAACCGGGAGCCGCGACAGCTCAGTGGTTAGTGAACTGGACTACAAAGGACAAGAGGTAGGGTTCAATCCAAACCGATGGCTTCCCAGCCTTAAATGGGTACCGGATTTTTTTCTGGGAAAGTAAAGCAGCAGGGGCGTAATACCGACCACATTACCCCAAAAATCATGTGCTGAAGGTCTGTATATAGGGTCACTAACACCGTATTTCCCTATTTCCGTATTTCGCCACTTGTCGTGACGGGGGTACTTTACTTTTTTTTTTTTTTTTTTGTATAAAACCGTTGATCAGAGGTTTAACAAGTCACTATCGTGAAAACGATTTTGTTAATAAAACGTAGACAGAATAAAGGATTCAATAGATACAGTAATGCGTGAAGAACAAGCTGGGTTTAGAAAAGGGGAAGCTGACTTGACCACATTTTTACTCTACGACTTATATTGGAGGAACACATTGAAAAGCTAAAACTTTTTGTACTTAACTTCGACTTAAAAAAAAGCATTTGACAGTATTCATCGAGATTCTTTGTGGAAAATTCTGAAGCAATATGGCTTACCATCAAAAATCATAAATATTATTAAAGAATGTATGATGGTTACACATGTGCAGTTTGAACAGAGGAAGGACTGAGCGAATGTTTCCCAATAGAAACTGGGGTTATTTTATCGTCCTTGTTATTTAGAGTTGTTATGGACTTCATAATGAAGAAATGGTGCACTGGTAATAAAGGCATCGAATGGATACAAGGAGACCATTTGGAGGACCTCGACTTTGCTGATGACATAGTTCTCATCAGCAGTCAGATAAAAACGATGCAGGAAAATACAAATGAACTATCATCAATAGCCAGCAAAATTGGACTTGAGATCAATCATGAAAAGCTTAATTCCAACAGACGACAAAATATACATGGAAAACAAACCAGGGAAGAGATCGATCACTTTATCTATCTTGGAAGTCACATCGATCGAGAAGGGGATACAAGCAAAGAAATTAGAATCAAAATAGCTAAAGCAGCAATGTCTTTCAGAAGCCTTGAAAAGTTGTGGAAATCAAAACTCATCTGCACAAACACAAAACTTAGACTATTAAAATCAAATGTACTATCAACCCTTACGTATGTGCGTGAAAGCTGGAAAACAACAAGAGATATAGAAACAAAGTTGAATGCATTAGAAAATAAATGTCTAAGGAAAATACTTGGTAAAGCGCGGAACGAATTGAAAACAAATGAGGAAATTAGAGAAATCGCCAATCAACCACTAATATCTTCAGTAATTTAGAAAAGACGATGGTCATATGTTGGACATGTGATGAGAAAAGATAATAACCAAATAGCAAAGCAAGCCCTCATGTGGGAAGCAACAGGTAAGAGAAAAAGAGGAAGACCCAGAGACACTGAGAAGAACATTCATGAGAGAGGCAAGAGCAGCAGAAATCAGCTCCCTCAATGAGATAGAGTTTCTGGCACAGAACAGAGACAAATGGCGAGATTTGATAAAATATCTTTAAAAGAATTGAAAACTGCTAGAACAAAAAATTCAGATAAGAGAGGGAGTATTTTGGTCTACGTCCTATGGGCTGGCTATGGCTCGAAAGGTCAATAGATAGATAGATAAAATTTTTACTATGGTATCATATAAAGGAGAGTCTACATATACATATCATAATCTAGGATCAAGCAGCATCTCAACTGCTTGTTCCTTTATTCTTCTTCTTCTTCTGCGATCATGACTCTTTCAGAGTAGGATTCCGGACTCTCTCTTATCTCACAAAGGCAGCTGTCTGTTCAAGTGATTCGGTTGCCCCATATAGTTTCTCTTCTAGGGAGGTGGGTGTGGTCCACATTGTACTTATTTCCTTTATTCAGTTTTCCAAGCAGACATTTTCCAAATATTCAAACCATCTTTTCTTCATGAAAACAGCATTAAAAAACATGGCTAAATAGCAGTTGATTTGGCACTGTCATTTTATTGTACTTTCTTACACAACAGTGTACTTCCTTAGTCTTCTGATGTCTTTTTTCCCACATTTATATCTTAATCAAGGATTGAGTGGTCTAGAGGTAAGATATTTGGACAGGAAGGCTCCTGTTTTTAATCCCACACCAAGCGATGAGAATTTCTCCTTCGAATCCATGGTTTCTTCATGACTTTATCATTCCCTGGTTTCTGGGTAGTGACATTTGATGTCTATATATCTAGGATAAGATCTTCATTTTTTGGCCATGTAATGAGAAGAGAACAACTGGAATATATTGTAACAACTGAGAAAATTGAGGGATGAAGAGATAGAGGAAAGCAAAGAGAAAAAATACTAGACAGTTTAAGAGAATGGCTTGGCAGATGGTCAACTACAGAAATGATAAATAACTGTTGAGATAGAAAATTGTAGAGAGACCTGATCACCTACGCCAGCAGGCTCGGTACTTGATGATGATGATATCTAGGATAATGGTGAAGAATAGGAGGTCCCGTGTGCACTCACACAAGTTAAAGAACCTTTGGCAGTTAAAAGTCTAAGAGTAGGCCAAAAATGGCCACTGCCTGGGAAAAAATTGTTAACTAAATAGCCTGTGTTGAAAACGGATGCTTTGGGCAGAAAGGCGCAGATACAGTAGCTTTTCCGTAAACCAGCAGCACAGCGCCTCCATGTCGACTTAATGGGTGAATGCTAAGAAGAAGCAGAGCAATATCTCCATCAAACTGATAAAATGGAAGTGTTTCAGATATATTAATTGTCATTTGGAGAAGACATTATTTATTACCAAACTGAAATATCAAGATCTTGAGTTCAGAGGTTTTTAGCTTAATGTTATACATTAATTACACTCTCAGGGTTATTACATAGTTTGGTATTAATGTTTATTTTGCAGAGATAAAGATGAGGTTGAGGTAAAAGACTATGTTAGGTTTGTGGTTCCGGTGAAATCAAAGTATTCTGTAATGAACAATCAGTGGGCAGATTTGACTGCAATGACAACCGCACGAACAGGGCATGGATTGGTTGAAGTTGGTAAGCTCATTAATTTAACCTTTAAAATATCTCCAGATTGTTTATCAGTTTGTAATACAATTTAATTAAAGTTGAACAGTATGAATTTGTAGAGGGTAGCGGTACAAATATATTATTAGAGCATTCAAAGATCCTACTAAAAACAGATCTCTTATGATACTTTGATTGGCTAAAGTATTTGACAAGACATTAGTCTTGACTTCATTTCATGGTGTATAAAGTATTTTCCTGAAGCATTTGTTTTTGAATGCATCTAACCTATTTTAGTATTTCTCTCAGTTTTCCAGCTCTTGCAAGCATAAGAGTGGAAAATACATTTAATTTCAAAATCCTAAGCTTTGTTTTTGTGCTTAGTAATTTTTATTTCCATATTTTAACAAGGTTTTTGAAAATCGTTGCTGCCCAGCATCTATTCTGATTCTAATTTCTTTCTTTGTGTCTTTTTCTTGATCTATACAACTTCCAAGATTTATGAAGTGATCTACTTCTTCCTCCAAGACACTAGATACGAATAAATAAAACAGTATTTAAATGAAAAGCATTTTTGCAAATAGTCTTTGCCAATAGATGCAAGAGAAAGTTTATTCAGTGTTACACAGATCCAGTCTTGCCATACAAAAGTGGCTCATAAACAAGTAAGGATCAAGGAAGATGCTCATTGGAGGCAACAGAAATGTAGTTCTCAGAAGAAAATAGAATGCCACTAACAAGTAAAAAGCACAATGAAGATGTCTTGAATGGAGTCCGTGCACAAAGAACATTTTTGAAGTGCATTAGAAGAATCCAGTCTACCTTCTTTAGGTATTTCATGAGAATTAAAACTATTGAAACAGGAAAAATAGGATGGATAGAGAAAAAGAGGAAGACAATGACATGAATACTTCACAGTTTTAGTTTGTCATGAGATCAACAGTAGAGTTGATAAAGAACACCAATGACAGAAATTTAGGAAGGACATATCATATAAGCTCATGGGCATAGCAGCTAATGATGATGATGAAACATTGAAGAATAATTGACAGGTTTTGTTTATCAAAGCAGTGGTAAAAGATTGGTTATTGTACTCATCCACTTATCATGAGGGTCAGGTTCAATTCCTGAATGTGGCAAATATTTTTTTCTGGACACTCATAGCTTTGGGATTTACGCTATCTGTGAAAATTAGTGCACAGATTTTCTCTTGTGTGATATCACCATATCAACCACATTACCCAGAAATGTACTGATTGTCAATTAAAACTGTTGGAATTAATCCATATTAACCTTAAATGCTACTAGACATAACAGAAAGCCTTTGTTTACTTACTTTGTTTATCAAACTGTTTTCTTGTTTTTTTCTGAGTAAAACCAAGAAGTGAATTAGAGGACTGAGCTGACATCATTAGCAGTTGTCAGACAAATTCATCCTTTTCCATGTCAAGCCTTATGAAGGTGTAAATTGCATTGCTTTGTGGTTTACAATGAGCTGTGATATCTCTGCATTTTGGCCCAGCACATCCAACTTCAGCCTAACATTTTTGGGTATGAAGTTTGTGTTCCCTCTTTGAACTTTACTTACTTGACCAGACTAGTTAGTCTGTTTCCAGGCCAATATTGAGAGGTAAATGGGATCTTGATCAGCTTAGAGTTAGCATTTAATTGTAACTCACTGACTATTTTCAGCTCATTCACTCTACTGTGCCTTCACCCCTAAGGGATTAAAATGAAGCATATAAAGGTGATAGCAGTCTGGGACTAATAACCGGTAGCAGGTTTCAGGAAATCAGAGCTGGCCAGTTTCACATCACATGCATGTTTACAGCCTGGCCAGAGAGAGAGAGAGTGATCAAAGATGGAAGGCAAACATGGTCACACCCAATATACCACGTTGAAGTCAAATGGGTTGGATTGGCAGATGTCACCGGTGCAGCTTCACTGTCAATCAATTTATACACAATGCAACAAATACATTCTCAGGTTGATTCATGATAAAGAATATGATGAGAAGGCTGGTTCAGTTCCTAAAACAGTGTTACTTTGCAACTGTTTTTAATAATAGCAAAGAAATACAGACAAAACAAGAGATTAAGATGTTATTTAGTATTGGAGAGGCACAACAAATTAACATCTGAGGTGTGTCTTTTGTCTTTACAACTTTGGAGTTTCTGTAGGGTTCTGTTTTCCTTCTAATGTCTAAACACATGCTAGAAAAAAATAAAGCATTTTACAAAGGAAAAGCAGGAATTCATTTTTTAATATTTTAAATTTCTGTGAATGTATTCTTAGAAAGTTAACAAAAAATACATGTGTTTGTCCAGCTCAGTTCTGCTCATTGGAATGATAAAATGGTCTGCAGTATATTGCTGGCTGGATGCATCATGACCATTGGGAACAACTGATATCCATTTCCCTCTGCATTGCCACTGGAAACAGACTAACAAGTTTGGTCACGTAGGGATTAGTGAGGAAAGGCAACCTAAGTAGCCTGAAAATTCTGTGCTGGAGTTGAATGTGTTGGGCTAAAAGACAGACAGTACATCTTGCTGTCAACCACAACACAAGCACATCTATACTCACTTGACGTTCTGTGAAGGTTGGGCGATGAAGAAGTGTCGTCATCATATGAGCACAGAAGAAGGTTACATTGAGAAAATTATTTAATTGCTTCATCCATATTTATTTTGCAGGTGGCTATTTGTATGTTGCTGGAGGTAGAGACAACAACTGCAGAATATTGAACAGCTGTGAGAAATATGACCCGTTCAAAAATTGCTGGACTCTAGTTGCTCCCATGAATCATGCCCGTGTTGGATTTGGTTTTGTGGCCATTGAGAACCATATATATGCCATAGGTGGTAGCAATGATATGACAGATCCACTCTTGTCTATGGAAGTTTATGATGTCTTCACAAACAAATGGAAACCTCTGCCTGATATGATAATGAAAAGGGCTTGGGCATGTTATGCTGCAGCTGGACCAAAGATTTTTGTCCTGGGAGGTGGTATCATCGGCAAGTTCTATGAGTCAGTGGAGGTGTTTGATACTCGCTCTCTTACCTGGTATGTTGTCTCTCCAATGAGGGAGAGGAGATGTGATGCCCGTGCTGTAGCTGTTGGAAATGATATTTATGTGTTTGGAGGTTTCCGTCGGATTGAATGCCCAAGTGCAGCTCATTCAGGTCATAACTTAAAGCTTTGTGGCACAGAATTTTATTCTGAGAAGAATGATTATTGGATGCCTATCCAGATTCGACCTGGTGCTCATGGGATGTGTACTACAGGTGAGAATTCACACATCGCTGGAGTGCTGTTTGATGGGGAGGACATTCTTGTGGTAGGAGAGCTGGACATGGGTAGGGAAGTCCAGGCAGTCCGCTCATTCAATAGACACACCAACACTTGGGAGTGTTTGGTTGTGCATAAGCCAGATCAACAGACACGCTATCAAAGTTGCTTGCTGTCCTTGCCAAGAAACCTGCTATATAAACTACTGCTGGACCAGGGAAAGTTCCAGTTTATAGATGAAGGGATAAGAGATGTTGCTGCGGTGTAAAACGCAACTTGAAATTTGATGCTATATTTTGCAATTACTGAAAAAGCATTAGAAATTTACTATTGTTTCATGTAGATTTCAGTTGTATCAGTGACAGATTATAATGTGTGTTTTTTTTAAATCTGTCAGTAGGACTGTGTACATATTCAAGCATTTCTTAGCAGTTATGTATATAACAGTTTCTTTATGTTTTTTTTTTTAATCTGCCAGTAGGATATCAAAACTGTGTACATATTGGAAAATTTCCTGGCAGTTATATGTATAAAGTTTCTTTAGGTTTTTTTTTTTTTAAAATCACCTTTCTACAAATTGCATCCTTGCTCTTGACATTTAGAAATAATCTTCATTGCTATTCTTGTTCAAATACATGTATATAGGGCTATCAGTATTGTTTTTGGATAGTGCCTAATAGCACTCCAGTCCCTTGCCTGATTACCCAGGTTTAATAAGGTGATGGAAACAGCCTAGATGGGTTCAGTAATCAGGATTGAAACCTAACATGTAGACTTTTATATATATACACAACATTGCCATTTAAATTCAGGTTTATATTTTAATAAAAAGAGTTGTATATAATATTGAACAAAATACATTTTCTGTAATTTGTTAGTCTCTGCTTTTATATTTTCAATAACACCTTCTCCTGAACTAGATTTCCACTCTGCTATTACTCAGTTCTTTATTTGCTATCTGCAATTAATTTATAGCTTTCTTGGCATTATGTTTAAGGAATAGGTAAAAGTGGTAGTAAAATTATGATTATTTATTGGACACAAATAGTTAATAAATTTATTCTAACTACAATTTGTGTTAGCATCTATTGTAAGTTTTGTTTTCAATGTATGTATTATGTTATTTTATTTATGTTTATATTGTAAGTGAGAATTTAAGTTGTGTTTTTTATTTTTTGTTTTATATATTCTTTGATCGTTCAACTTTTACTTTTGTACATGAAGGTTGACATGAATATGTTGTTGATTATTAATTATTATCCACAGTCAGCAGTGGGAAAATTAAAACGGAAGTTTCCAAAATTATTACATATTGATAAATGACGATATGTGAGAACTCATTTACAATATGGGTGTTGGAAAATAAACCTGTAACAGATGGAGTTTACCAGAAAATATAATGTATATGTTATATATGTATACTAATGATAGGTTGTGTCTTTTGCAATTAATGAGCTAGATTTTAAGGAAATATAAGAAATATATTCTGCATAAGAAATCAAAATATATGTAATTTTTTCATATTGATATAATCTCTTTTTCCTTTCATCTCCCTGTGGAGCATATGTCTTCAACAAACACTTTCCAAGCTATTCTGTTTCTTACCATTCTTTTAAGATCATCCCATGTCTTCACCATCATCCTCATCTCTGCTTCCATCTGTCTTCTCCAAGAATATTTTGGTCTTCCTTTGTCATTTTCCTTGCGGACTCCAAAAAAGGTCCTGTTATGTAATACTCTCAGCTGGCTTCCGCAGTGTGTGTCCTATCCAGCGCCATCGTCTTCACTATATCTCTTTATATACTGATTTTTTGACTGGTACTTTTCCATAAGGTAAAGGTAAAGTACGAGACTTGAATCTGCGTCTTAGCACGCGAGTTTCAACCCATATGTGCTCGGCCACCTATCCAGAAGTGTTCGGAGACTTCTTAACAGTGTCGCTTCAAGCATCAAAACTCACTATGCGAGGCGGCATTCATCACCTTCCCAGAGTACTACCATGGTACCCATTTCTGCCAGCGGCTGGGTCGACTGAGGGAGTACAATTCACACTGCTTCCAGCGAACACCATGGGAACACCATTTTTCCATAATTCTTGTTACTGATTTTTTCCTGCCATTTCCATCCTTTTATTCTGTGCAATTATCCATTAACAAAGGTCTGTATCTTCATGATTGTCATTTTTGTTGTTCTCCGTGTTTCACGGCCATATATTAAGACTGACTTAACACTGGAGCTGAAAATGTTTATTCTTGTATTTAACCTAATTTCTTTGGATTTTCATATATATTTCCTAGCGCAACGAATTCTCCTCTTGCTTTTGATATCCTTATTTTGGTATCATTCTCTGTTCCTCCCTCTTTGTCTATATAAATATATGCCCAAATGTATGTAAGATTGTATGTCTAGTAGAGGTATTTCTCCTATTGCTATTTAGTTATTGCCAACTGCATTAATTCTCATAATTTGGCTCTATTTTCAATCCCAGCTGTTGTTATCTATCATCAAGTATGCTCATTTTATCTTTCATTTATTAATGATTATGTGATTAGAAGAGCTATGTCATCAGCAAAGTCTAAGTCAATAAGTTGCTTGGTCAGTGACCACTGGATTCTACTCTGTTGTTCTGAGTTAATTTCATAATCCATATTGATATAATAGTGCATGTATTTATCTTCAAAATAATATATATATATATATATATATATATATATATATATATATATATATATATATATATATATATATATATATATATATATATATATATATATGTATATATATATATATATAACAAATAAACTAAACCGCAGTTTCATTTGTAGAGCAATGATAAAATTGATCATAATTAATTTGGTCAAAACTGCTTTAGAAAAATCAATGGAGGTAAGATTAAATGAATTCCCCATAGACACACTTACTTGTGCATATTTACAGGATAAATCTTAAGACTTGGCAATAATGTGGTAGTGGTTCAGTTCTGGCCTGGCACCTGTTCATACCTGTTCAACTTAAAGGGAAAAAAAAATAGAGTTGATACATAGTCCACAGAAAAACTCAAGTATCAACAGTGAGAACAATCACTGCCCCCTGTCCCCAGAAAATTGGTATTGTTTTTTTCATTAATTGAGCAGCCAGTAATTATTAACTTGCTGCTCCTATTTCACTGTTTAGTATCTTATATTTTGTTTTACTGAGAGCATAAATCAACATTTAGCTGTTATTTATTGACATGCACCCGCTTAATACCTTCCTAATTTATTATTTCTCAGGAAATTAATTAAATATAAACATTAGTTTCTGCAAATGCAACTATTCATGAGCAGTTGAAAAAAAAAAGACATTTTTGTTTAAAGAGTTTGTTTATTATTTACCTAACATGTTTTGTTCAATTGAAAGCACCAACACTATTGTATCAGTAAACTGTTGTTTTGTGAGCATGCTGAGTTTGATGCAAAAGAACAGAATCTCATTGGACTGACTTCTATTGTTGATCAGTTGTAATTATCTGACTGATCACGTGATTTCATTTATTTTCTAGTCATCTGCAACATTTATGCAAACTAGTTAGTTGTGTACATATGGGAGAGCTTATTTGTTTCTTTTCTGTGTCATCTTCTTTCATATCAACATTTTAAAGCATTTCTTAATTGATGTAAATTTTCAAATACTAAACTTGAATATGTTTAGTGAGTGCTTTGTCTGGGATCGTGGATAAATCTCTTGGGTTTGTCCTTAAATGGCACATTTCATTTGTGAAACTGCCATAGGATTTGTCCTGAAATGGCAGATGTCACTTGTGACACTCCCATAGGGTTTTTCCTGAAATGGAACATTTCACTTGTAAAACTGCCTTAGGGTTTGTCATGAAATGGTACATTTCACTTGTAAAAGCGCCATTCGGTTTGTCCTGAAATGGCACATTTCACTTATTAAACTGCCTTAGAGTTTGTATTGAAATGGCACATTTCACTTGTGAAACTGCCTTAGGTTATGTCCTGAAATGGCACATTTCATTTATGAAACCGCCTTAGGGTTTGTCCTGAAATGGCACATTTCATTTATGAAACTGCCTTAGGGTTTGTCCTGAAATGGCACATTTAATTTATGAAACTGCCTTAGGGTTTGTCCTGAAATGGCACATTTCATTTATGATACTGCCTTAGGGCTTGTATTGAAATGGCATATTTCACTTATGAAACTGCCTTAGAGTTTGTCCTGAAATGGTACATTTCACGTGTAAAAGTGCCATTGGGTTTGTCCTGAAATGGCACATTTCACTTATGAAACTGCCTTAGAGTTTGTATTAAAATGGCACATTTCACGTGTGAAACTGCCTTAGAGTTTGTCCTGAAATGGCACTTTTCATATTTCATTTTGAACTTTCACAGTTCTTCATGTGCTAGATTCCTAGATTTTCAGTAACCATATTGTCAGGCATACTCATGAGCAGTATCAGTACAGAAAACTTTTAATTTTTGAAAAAGTGATGTAAATAGTATAAGTTGGTGTTTGGTATTTTCCTAACAAAAATACTTTTCATCATTTGCTTGTAAAATATGTCAACCACACGATTAACAATATGATTTACATACTTATTTGTGACGTCAATGATTTTTTTTCTTATCTGTGAAATTCGTATTTTTTTTCCACCCAGAAAATGTGTTATGCAAGCTAGCAATATGTTCATATTTTAAGAGCTATGACATACCAGCCAAACTATGGCAAAAAAATTAGTGTCACAAATATCAATCAAGTACTGAATCAACACTGATTTTTGTGTATGTTGATAATTTTGTAAATTATTGAATTACATCAGTCCAATGTGTCTTTATTGTGGTGGTAGGGTTATTTTAAAAAAAATAAAGAGCCTGTATTTTGTGTTTCCAATCAGCAACATCAGACATCATACATTAAAGTATCAGAATCTGGTGATGATGTTATAATTGGTTAATTATAGAAAACTCTTTAGGAAAACTGTCTTATGTTCTCCTGCAACATTCTATGTGTGTTATTTATTAGCTACCAAGGATCATATTTACAAATATAAAATACTGGACATGATTTAGGATATTCCTCTTTTAATTAACGTTTTATTTTTGTCATCCTTAAAATGTGTCATTGTCTGTGAGATGACATTGATGTTTTCTTCTGATGTTTCTGCAGCATAGTGTACGACAAGTGAAGTCATTTTGCTGACTGTCAGTAGCTAGAACAGGGATTGTAACAAACACATGAAGACAATATTTTTTAAATTAAAGAAAGCTAAGTTTATTCAAGTGAGCGAGGGGATCTACCAGTGAATGGCTAGTGGTGATTAAGTTGGAGATGATTGAATGTCATAAAGTCGAAGCACACATGCTGTTGTTCTTAGACCCTGGAAGTTGATGTAGCAGTTGCAATGGCTTTCCTGATTTCCCAGTATCTGCAGAAGTTTAAGCTTGTCAATGCTAGCGCTACTGCAGTATTGGGAGTCTTCTATATCAACAGACTCCTCACCACTGTGGGGACTATGGCGATCTTTAGCATATGATGTCACTGTTACTGGGGAGATCAACTGGAGGTATAGTAGAGTTATGATCAGCTTTGGGTTAATCTAACTCATGTGGTGACCACAGGTCACCTAGCCTGATTTCCCCTCAGTTCAGCAGAAAGAATTTGTGATTAATATTTTATTTTTATAAAATGTAATTGTTTTGGTCAGTTTATCAATGAAGATTATATGGTCACAGCATTTGTTGTCATACACATGTAAATAATAATGTCCCTCTTGTGACACTGTTTTATCTGGCTTCCTTTATATAGACACCAATTGTTGGACAAAGAGATAGAGGGAAGCAAAGAGATAAAATAACAGACAGCTTAAGAGAATGGCTTGGCAGAAGGTCAGCAACAGAAATAATAAATAGCTGCCGAGATTGAAGGTTGTGGAGAGACATGATCACCTACGCCAGCAGGCCCGGTACTTGATGATGATGATGAATTGTTGTCGAATGTTTTTCTCTAATCCTCTACCTGTTGTCTAATGGTCTAATGAGAATATTAATCAATGACATTAAGGTTTACTCAACATTTTTTTGTTGTGGGAAAGAAAGATAGCACTGGTGTAATGCTGACCACATTATCCAGCTCTGTGCCAATGACAACAACATAAAGTATGGACACTGACACTATATTCCCAGTACATCATAAGGTGAGATAGGAGCTTCTTTCTGTTATTTGGTTTCACCTTCCTTTATTTTGTTATTATTCTTATAACAACTTTAGTACTCTTGTTTATCTTACAGTGCTGTCATCTTCTGTTACAAGATCATTTATTTCATGATTAGTTTTACTGCCCAGGCTTATTATTATTATTACTTGTGTCATGTTTTGCAACATTTTGTTCATTGAAACTTTTGTACTTAATATTTTGATATTTCCTACCAAGTTATCTTTTAGCTTCAATAACTGTTCAGTTGTTAATGGTTTCTTTCTTTGTTCTCTTTGATTTCTAGTGAAATAAATGACATGATACCATAATTTCTGAATTTAATACTGTTTTTTTAAAAATGCATTATCTATAGCTACTATTAATTAATAACTATTATAATTATAATAATTACTAGTTACTCCTATAAGCATTCAGTAACATAGTTGATTTCACAACCCAGGGACCTCTAGTTCTTTTTTCTTGTCTAGTTCTTTTTTCTTGTCTAGTTCTTTTTTCCTGATGGACATGTGTCCTAGTTGACCCAGCTGTAAAAACTACTTAGCCTGTAGTCTCATTGATTTTGCTGGAATTGTTTTTTTTTTTGACAGACACCCCAAAGTCCATGTAGACTCTCTCCATTTTCCTTGGAATGATGACTCATTACACTTCAGAAATGAGCAGTCTTTTCATAATTTGTATGACCAGGCTCTTGGTCATACAATAGACAGCTGCAAAATAGAATGTTTTTGAAACAACTTGAAGGACATGACCAACCCACTTTCAGTCTCTGTTATCACTGTTTCCCTGTTGATTGTGTCTCTTGCTCTATCTAAACATACAGTAAGATAATGTTCATTGACAAAACAAAAAAGTCAATCCAAAATCATCATTTGTGAAGAACTTGAAATTGTAACAAATTATAAATATCTAGGATCTATAGTAACTAACAATGGAGACTGTCAGAAAGAGATCAAAAGAAGATTAACAATAGCAAAAGAAAAATTAAACTTCATGAAGAACATGTGACACAATACAACCAAGGCAGTAAAATTAAAATTAACTAAAGGGCATGTACCTTCCTGATAGGTACATATGGTTGTCAATCAAGGACAATCTCACAAACAGGAATGGAGAAAATCAATTAGAAATAAAATGCTACGGAGAAATCCTTAAAATGCATTGGATGATGAAAAAGAGCAATGAAGACATATTAAAAGATTTAAACATTAAAAAGTACTAGCTTATAAACACCATTCTGCAGAAGAAATTAAAATACTATGGCTACGTCAAAAGACACAGCAGAATGGAAAGAACAATAATGCAAAGCATGGTTCCTGGGTGATGCAGGGGCAAACCAAGAAGAAGGTGGTTTTAAGACATCAAGGAGACTTTGAACTTGACAACAGAAGAAGTGGGAGATCTGGCTAGAGGCTGAAATTCTTTCAGATGGGCTGTGTTCTGTAAGGGACATGCGACCTGATGATGTATCTCTTGAAAATATTGTGAGAATTTTGTTCAGGCAGAAGGTGGGAAATGATGACAATCTTTTTGCTACATTTTGTTTTTGTTCTCTGGTATTAACATCCATGTTAAAACTTTGAAAGTATTCTTCTACAATGTATTTATTCTTAGTCTGACTTCTATTCTTTTTCGTTAGTCTGACTTCTATTCTTCTATGTGGATTTCCATATCTTTAATTGACCAGAACTATTTTGTCTTATGGGAGCCGCAATAGCTCAGTGGTTAGTGAACTGGACTACAAAGGAAAAGGGGTAGGGTTGAACGAATTCTGGTAATATGGCGTAGCCTAGTAGCTGCTTGCAGATCGCTCTAGTGATTTATAATTTTTTGTGTATGTCCATTCACACAGATTGAGTTTTTTTGTGTGGTTGTTGTCATTCTGATTTATAAAGTGACTGAAATAATTACAGATAATAAACTAATAATCATACGGTGTTAAAACTCAATGCGTGTAGGCCCATTGTAGCCCGTGTTGCCTTAGTAGTAGACAAGTGGTTTTTGAGCTACGATTTTGTGCAGCACGTGAAGTACGTTCTGCACGATACATGCATCATATTTTGCTATATGAGTCATGTTTTGTGTATCGTGCAGCACGATCTCGGGTGACCGCTTATCTCTGACCTAGCGGGTGGTCTCGTGGGGGCTTATCTCAAGTGGGGGGTCTTATCTCAAGTGGGTGAGCGTCTGTCGGCTCCGTATTTTAAAGACACCAGTGGCTCTAAAACTTGTGTGTCAGCGGTTCTAAAACTTGCGACGCCGGGGGTTTGCTTTTTATGGGTCAAATTATATTATTAGTTATCATCATGTGCCAGGCTAAGGGTGGTTGAAAGGGGTGGTCGAGTATCATGTGCCAGGATAGGGGGAAAAAAGGGGTGTGCCTTCGAGTGTTAGTATCAGCATATATCAGGTGTTAGTGATTTTTTTAGTGACACATCATCATAATGGGCCACATCATCATGCGCCACGTCGGTCATCATCAGGTGCCACCTCACTCATCATCATCATGCGCCACGTCGGTCATCATCATAATGGGCCACCTCAGCCATCAGTAGCATGGGCCACCTCGGTCATCATGTGCCACCTCGGCGCTGGGGTGGTCGCTGGTCGGCGGTCGCTGGTCGGCGGTCGCTGGTCGTCGCTGGTCGGATCGGGCAACATCATCATGTGTAGTGATTAAATAGTGACGCTCTCTCTCTCTCTCTCTCTTTCACATTCACGGTAAAGCAAAACAAAAAAGTCGCTCTATATTTCACACATATTTATTAATACAACAAATATACAACACATATGATAAAATATATATTACTGTCCTATTGTTGATAATTTTAAGCGTCCGTGGGCCCCTCGAAGCCGAATTATCCACGGGGCGAGCAAACGATAAATGATACGATCGTTTATGTGCTGTCTTGCTGAAAAAGGCATGAGAATTCTGTTAAGTTTCGCGCCTCGACACTTAAGAAGTATATAATAAGCACAATATAGACCGCACGTGTTGGTAAACAAATCTTGCAACACCCGCGGGTTGTAGACGAATGGAGTGTGTGAGTTTTGCTCTATAAAGTTTAAAATATCCACATGTCTGGGAGGCAAACCGTAGGAATCGAAATACTCACATTCCCCGAGCCCGTTGTAAAAGAGGGCCACCCAATGCTCACCGGGTTCGTGTGCCGGGTCGGTGTTTATGACAAAGGCTGCGGTCGCCGTTGGATCGATGCTGGGGGGTAAGTGGTTTCGTGGAATGACACTAACAAGGGAACAACGTCGAACGAAAATATCTGACATCAAAAGGTTGTAAATCTCCATCGTGTTCATCTTCGCTCTCGCTCAAACAGTGAAGTCTGTTAGAATCTGCCTTGTCTTGGACACCTCGAGCACTGAGTCCAACTCGGCGTAGACGATGACTTGTAGGGGAGTAGTTGTGGGAGCGGCAAACTTGAGTTCTATCGACAAGGGTCCACTTGTGGCTAGCTCAAAATGGGAGCCGTCCAGTAGACTAGACGAGAGGTCAAAACCAAATAGACAATATCCGTCCTTGAACTCTCTATAATCAACGTTATTCCCGGCGTCTTTACCAATCAGACCCATGGCCAGATTTGTGCCGAAAAAAGCTCTCGCGTATTGATTTCGTTCAAAGTCCATAGTTAGAGGCTTTCCCGAGATGCATTTCCCGTCGACCGTCAGGTTCATATAAATCAGACCAAAGTGTTGAAAATTGAACGGGTTAGCTGAATAAACGCCATTAAACGCACTGGCCGTAATCAGACCTATCACTACACGGGTCGGTGTTTGAGACAAAAATAAATTGTCTTGACTGTGGGAGAACATCCCGCTAGCGATGGAAAATGTCTTGATGGTAACCCTCTTGATCGGGTACCGAGCATTCCCGCTTAAGAGAGCCTTTTCGTGAGCCAGAGAAATCGCGGGGTTTAGCTTAGCTTTCCTGACAACGAGCGTGGCGTAGGTGATAACACTCTTATAACCCGCAGACCTATCGTGAGTCACGAGGCTGAACACATCCTTAGAGGGCATGAGTTTTATCTTCACATCGACTCTGTTTAACATGTAACGATCCTGCACAAAGACATCAGAGTGCAAACGACCCATCATTTCAACCTCTTTACTACCCGAAGTCAAATCGCGCCGTGTTTAAAAACCCTCATTTTCTTTCAAATCGTCATGGTGGCCAGCTGTGTCTTTGTAGAACAGAGCGGCCGTCAAGTATCCCGTTTTCGCATCCTCCCCGTAGTTTAGCGTAGCCTCAAACACCGCTCTAAAAGGATAGGTATTCTCCGACGGTGTAACCAACGTGTCGTTTAACGATACGTCGACTTGTGAAAATAGACTGTGAAGATAATTGTTGACCGGTCCTACCTCAGCATCGGGTGGTACACAGTCACCATTCGAGAGGGTGATCTTGACCCGCAGCTGCAAAAACGTGTTGAAAAGATCTAGATACTCCTCGCTGTTTCCAGAAATGAAAAACTCTATCGGTGCGCTATGCGACAAGGCTGCGATCGGACGAATTTCAATATACTGGCCAGAGTCTAGAGATGTCTGTGTGGGTGGAACGCTAAATAAATCCAAACCAGAGTGAAGACATTCGCACGATTTGGGGTGAACGAGGGACATTATTAGTCGAAAATATCCTTTGCCGCCCTCGTCTTCTTCTTCTTCTGGTTGTACACCGAATGAAGGGGGACCTGTCTAGCTGTCGATTTTATCATCTTCGTAACCGGTTCTCCCGGTGGGGGTAACTTCATAACTCGCTTTCTGATTTGTCGTAAACCACTTCCGGATTGGTTATTATCAAGCAGGTGGTCTACGGCCCCGTGTAGCAACCGCTGACCGGCCTCCTTAGCTCGGTCTTTGAAAGCTTCACCGACATTTTTCCCGGCTAATGCATCCTGTGCGACCTGCAGACCGGTCCCCAATCCTTCTCTGAGCAAGGCCTTACCGGCGGTTTTTAACCAGGGTAAAATAGCCCTCCCGATTCCACCGAAGAAACTACCGATTCCTCGACCGCTCTGACTTCGACCTCCTATAAACACGGGCATCCCATCACCCGCCTGACAACAGTAAAAGTCTTTGTATAACTCAACATCGCGATGAAGGGGGGTGTGTCTCACCATTATACCAGCTCGAGATGTTTCTTCACTCGAAAGTGTACCATTAGCACCGACGTTCCGCTGGTGAATGGAATGGTTTTTCCGTGTTCGTTGGCTAAAAGGATCTCGACGGTATCGAAGGAAAATCTACTCAGGGGTAGGTAGTGAGGCTTATCGTAGATCTGAAACACCGAGGTGTGATTTCTATTGAGAACAGGCACGCTCCTTAGGAGAGGTACCATCACATCCCCGACCGATCTGGGGGAAACGAGATCGCAGTAGACGTAGACATTCTTCGCAACGCTTTCCAAGTCCATTACCCCCACGCTGAAGATATCGGGAGCCGTGTCTGATATAGAGGTCGTGGGGAAGGCTAACATGTTTTTCAAAGTGTCGCTTATGGTAACACTGACTCCTTTTTCGTAAAGTTTCAAGATGGCTTTATTCACCTCTTTTGCGTAAATGAATCTCATTTTTTTTCCCTTTCACATCCCCATTCGACTCATCCTCCGCTTTTATGATCGACGCATTCAACGCACCGATGAACGCATCGGGTTTCGTGTATAACCCAGGCTCCAATGTCACGTTGAAATAAAATCTAGCGTCGCAAATGTCGTTAGCGAGAGATTCGTACCGAATCCAGACATCACCCTATATTACATTGAAATAATTTAGCGGAAACTGTATCTCCACCAGTGCGATCTCATACTGCGCCGAAATGTCAATGGTCTGAGGGAGTTTAAGAAAAAAGTGGCCGGGGTTATTATCTTAAAAAGTTCCATAGATGCATTGCTGGGTAGAGTGACATAAAAACTCATTTTTTTAACTCGTTTCACCGTCGCCTCTCCAAGTTTGGATTCGGTAGCATGTAACCCAAACAGCTGGTCAGTAGGGCTATCCACAGTTTTCCCTCCTTGGCGTCTGACTTTTCGGTGGTCAGATTGAACAGCGAAACCGCAACAACGGTATATATAACTACCACTTGACAAAGAAAGACAAGTTCTAAATAGGGGGATAGTTTCTCAAACACCGATCCCCTGCGTGGTTCGCTCTCTATTCTCACTCCCGAGTTTACGGCTCGCAAATCGGGCTCTCCACCAAAAGTTTCCACTTCTTCGTCTTCGTCTCGCATCTCTAGTTTTTGTACCTGACAATGTCCTTGGACGGTATCCAAGTGTTAAATGACGAATCGTACCCAAACCATTTGACTAAACTCTCTTTTCGCCCGAATGATGTGCGACGCTCGGTTATTATACTCTCGATTCTGTACTCGTGCTTGTCTCCAACTTTTTGAATTTCCGGTGTGTAGAATGACCCCTCTATCTCATCACCCTTATCGTCTTTCAACACATATGTAACGGGGTTTGTTTCATTTACTCGACTGATGGAAAACAGTTCCTCCGTCCAAACCGGGGCATATCCCTTTTTAAAATTGGCTCTGCCCAGGACCAGTCTAACTCGATCACCGGGCTTATACAGGGGTCTTTGAAATTTTAAGTTGCGTTTGTTATTATACAACGTGTTCCATACCTGTTCGTGATTGTCTGCGTTGACGTCGACCGGTGCCATTTTTATACTTCTGTGATACGAATGGTTATAACTTCGAAGTAGGGCGGGTAGGACTTGGACATAAGACAGCTTATTGGATTTCGTGAAATATCGCCACATCCGTTGTTTGAGAGTCCTATTAAAGCGTTCTACCACGGCGGCCTTAATATCTTCGTTCTGCGTAGTGAAAAAGTGAACGTTGTTGTCAGCGAGGAATTTCTGAAATGTTCTGTTCAGAAACTCAGACCCCTTATCCGTTTGAAAACTCGCAGGTTTCCCATCGTGAAATATCTTTCCGACGGCTTCCACTAAGGATTTCCCCGTTTTGGTTCGTATCGGTACAGACCACGCGAATTTACTGAAAACGTCCACGCAAGAAACCAAATAGGAATAGCCGTCGTAGTTTTTCAAATGTCTCAAATCAATTAGGTCTGCCTGATATTGCTGTTGGGGGCCACTCGTTATAATAGGACGCCTTTCAAATCTGCGACGAATTGGTTTATGAAGGGTATAGGTATCCTGATGACTCAACCATTGTTTGATCTTTGCGAGTCCCAGTTTGGTGTTACGTTGCAGGGCCGTTGCACCACTAAAAGCCCCTGGTCGACTAGGGTCAAAGTAATGACGTCTCAATATTTTCTCCACCGTTCCCATTTTGGTGTTGGGATTCCGCTCTTTCTTTTTTTAGGTCTCAGTTTATACGTGGTTACGGGTGGAGTGGTTTCATTACCAAGCTTTGGGGTTGCGGCTGCTGGTGGTGTTGGTGGTGTCTTGGTCTGCGCTGGTGATACTTCGATTGGTGGTGGTGGTGGTGGGGAATGTGTTTTTTCTGTTGACGTGTTGTGTTGAATGAGATCGACCGAACCCAATGAGCGACGTTTATACTGCTCCAATCTAGTTAAATATTGATGCAGGGCACGTTGGTACACTCTGACCTTATCGGCGGGTGCTAAATCATCTCGGAATAGGATACGTTGCATTTCATCATCTAAATCTCTCAAGTTGTCACCGATCGCCTCGGGTGGGCTATACGACGTGCTAGTAGTCTGTGTAAGACCCTCGAGGAATCGAGGATCCATCAATACCATTTTTTTGGCCATTGTTACGCACCTAGTACGCCCCGAGAATACTTAATATAGGACGGAGCAAAGCACCTATGAACCCGCCTGTTTGTAGAATCTCTTTCCGCCGCTTAAGATTCGGTTTCTTTTTAGTGAGAAGTCTCAACTTGTGCTTGTGTCGACGTAGCTCGCACTTCTGTCGCGGAGTGAGTCTAACATTACCTTTTAATATGTTATGACAACACTCGCACAAAAAGTTAATGAGTTTGGGAGAGGCTGTTTTTAATATGGCTCTTAAACCGCTCGGCGAGGCGGATTCTCTACTTTGGCACGTAGACGATTTGTCTCTCCCCTGGGAATATTTTTGTTCTCAACCTAAGATTATCAGGTGTGTCCTGACGAAGATCAATCAGCAAATAACCGTGAGGAGACGCTGTCGCGTCCTTGAAACTATCTTGGAGGTACCCCGCCTGTCCTGGGTACATTTGTTTGGCCAGATTTATAATTTGACTCCCATCTCTCGGGTTCTTGAAAAGGACTAAATAGTGCGTATTGAGACTTATGGTTCGATGTTCTTTATTTTTTCCAAATAGGTTTTGAACAATGTACATCACACTAATATCTCTGTGATGACTACCTTTGGTGAATAATTTTGTTACCCTCTCGTCCGTCTCAGACATCAAGTCATCGATGACGATCAGTCTTCTGTTCTTACCACCTTCCAATTTATCGACGTCTGGTAGACCCTCGATAAATCTCACTGACCTCATAGTCTCGTATATCGGTTGCCATTCCGCATAACACCATATAACTTCCTCCGGTACGGGGACAGCTAACTCGTGAAGGTTCTGTATAAACTTTTGTACAAATACCGTTTTCCCACACCCGGTAGGACCGGCTATCAGAGCTGTGAAAGGATGATTCCATCGGGGATCCATCCTCACAAGTGCTACCAACTTTAGTGATTATACCACCTACAAAAATAACAACGATTGATTTTAGGTCAGCACGCCAGGTTTCACTTCTTCAATTAAGACTTATTAAAAAAAAAACCACATCCTATATAAAATTATTTCACACACATCATATTTCCCACCTATCACCCTGTTTGGACTCTTCCTGAAGTCACGGAACATGTTGCAACACGACTGATAACGTATTACCTCGCTTGATAACATATTACCTCGCCTGATAACATATTGCGTTAGCTACTATAAATAGACGATCCTCGATACGATAAACGTAGCAGGTATAAAAACCCCAGCCGAGCAGTGTACACACATAGATAACCAGCGTCTGTTGCCCGGTTGCTTGTGTTTGTTTTCTTTGAATATGGAGTCGTGTAGCTTGAATACGCCAATTTCGTTTGATGCCAGTGATCAGCGCATATTTATGTCACGCGGAAATGAGACTGTAGTTCCGTTGTCTAAAGATGGCGTTAAGGCAGTCTCGGTTTGTGTTTTTCGTAACAGACCGTTGATAAATATAAGGACATATAGCGGTGAGAGTTTTTTTAAGTTTCCTACCCGAACTGGGATAACACTATCGAGAGAGGAATTTATCGCTTTAGTTGATATGCGAGAAGACATTTTAACCGCTTATGCTAACCTCAACTACACGCCACCTGTTGTTAACCACCAGAACTACACGCCACCTCTCCTTAACCACCTTAACTACACGCCATCTCTCGTTAACCACCAGAACTACACACCATCTCTTGTTAACCCGAATCTCATCAACTACACGCCCCCTCCGTTTGTTAACCAAGGGAACCTCGCTCTTGTTAATCAGACGACAGATCCGGCGGCCAATATGGATGTCCCGGGTGTTTCAGCTGAGTCACCAATTACCTATTCCAGCTTTGATCAAGGTTTTGTCAAAATGGAGGGCGGTTGTGTTGTGAAGGCTAATGAAACTTCCTACGCACCTGTGTTTGATAGACATTTAACACAAACAGACAGCACCGCCAAAACAGGAGGGAGGAAACCCAGACGCTTAAAATTATCAACAATCGGACAGTAATATATATTTTATCATATGTGTTGTATATTTGTTGTATTAATAAATATGTGTGAAATATAGAGCGACTTTTTTGTTTTGCTTTACCGTGAACGTGAAAGAGAGAGAGAGAGAGAGAGAGAGAGAGAGAGAGCGTCACTATTTAATCACTACACATGATGATGTTGCCCGATCCGACCAGCGACCGCCAACCAGCGACGACCAGCGACCGCCGACCAGCGACGACCAGCGACCGCCGACCAGCGACCACCCCAGCGCCGAGGTGGCACATGATGATGACCGAGGTGGCCCATGCTGCTGATGACTGAGGTGGCCCATTATGATGATGACCGACGTGGCGCATGATGATGATGAGTGAGGTGGCACCTGATGATGACCGACGTGGCGCATGATGATGTGGCCCATTATGATGATGTGTCACTAAAAAAATCGCAAACACATGGTATATGCTGATACTAACACTCGAAGGCACACCCCTTTTTTCCCCCTATCCTGGCACATGATGATGATACTCGACCACCCCTTTCAACCACCCTTAGCCTGGCACATGATGATAACTAATAATACAATTTGACCCATAAAAAGCAAACCCCCGGCGTCGCAAGTTTTAGAACCGCTGACACACAAGTTTTAGAACCACTGGTGTCTTTAAAATACGGAGCCGACAGACGCTCACCCACTTGAGATAAGACCCTCCCCCCACTTGAGATAAGCCCCCACGAGACCACCCGCTAGATCAGAGATAAGCGGTCACCCGAGATCGTGCTGCACGATACACAAAACATGACTCGTATAGCAAAATATGATGCATGTATCGTGCTTAACGTACTGCTCGTGCTACACAAAATCGTAGCTCAAACCCCCTTGTCTACTACTTGCCTTTCAGCGTCATGGGAAAATGGAGTGTTTGTGTCGATGCACTGTAGAGTGTCTCCTGCATATGCTCATCGTGACGTCTGCTGTTTCATTCATCCAATGTTTTGTATGTCTCTCGCACTCGCCTGCAGACCTAAAGTTCGGGGTTCAAATGCTAGTTCAGGTAAAAATGTATTTCAGACCTTAAAATCTGTCGGTGTCACCCCATTTTATGAAGCTAAAGATTTGTATAATAAAGACACTAATACTTCTTTACAAAACGGCAATTGACATGAGACTACCTTTACCTTTTGTATCTCTGTTGTAATGATTTTCATTTTTCTTTATTTATTATTGTCCAACATTTGCAGTGATAGTAGAAGAGTGTCGGTAGAAATATTATATTTTATAGCGCTCTCTTAGAATTAGCTTTTGCGTGATTGTTCCAAAATATATGAATAATACGTTTTAACATTTTATGAGAAATTGACAACTTTAATCAATGATCAACATTACGTTGGAAAATGTTAAAATTATTGAGAAATGTAGCAATGGAGCTTGTACATCTTAGCAGACAGCATAGAGTGGTTCTAACTGGGCAATAGAGTTATCAAAAGTTCAATCTAATCTCTAATAGACCCAGCTGAGACAAAAGTGAATATCTGCTCACTGCTCTGAGAAGGTAATAAATTCGAGGAAGAGCACCCCCCCCCCCCCCACCCTTTTCCCCCTTCCCCAACATTGTGTTGTAAATTTTTTTTTTTTTTTTTTTTTTTTTTTTTATATTTGTACAGTTAATATTTTAACACTAGTATTTTTCAGTTCGTCATAACCAATTGACTTATCACATCTGAGATTCGCCAAATATATCAGATATGCGCTACTCTTATCATCACCAGCATTGAGTGCCGTCTCCGCATCGAAGGTTGGCTACCATGGAGCGCTATTCCGCTTTGTCTCTTGCTTTGATATCGCAAGTTATCATAGACTGACTTGTTCATTTTTTATGTTACTCGTGCATGTTAGTCTTATAGTGACCGCTAAATAAACGATTAACTGAGTTAAAAGGAAGTCGATTCTCAGCGTTGTGTTCTGGAACATCGTATCAGCTTACCACACTAAAGATGACTTGCCTGCATGAGTCTAATTGTTTGCTGGTGGTCATCACAAGTGCCACACTGATGGTTTCAGTAGCTCGCTGCCTGTTGAAGACGCCAGCTTATCAATGCATGTTGATTGTAACTTCTAAGTGTTTGATGTTATATTCCACAACTCAAAACTGCATTTTGATAACCAAATCCAGTACTCAGCAGACATTCGTTAGAGACCTTGAGCATTTTCACCATCTTTAACACGTGAGTCTCAACTTAGGAATGCGAGCTCTTTCTTTACCATACACACATTGATGACATTGCACTCTACATACTATAATAAATTTAATGTAACAATTGCAACATTGAAATAAGTAAATTCATGAGAGATAAGTAGAACTATATTTTTATTGTTGTGGTAAACATTTAGAGAAGAACGAAAAATATGTTCAAACACAAGAAAGCACACATCAATCAACGAATAGAAATCATATGAAATTAATGCAGACACGGAAAAATGTAAAAGTACACTAGAAACTAAACTTATAACTAGATAGAACTATTACACATGTATAGAGAGCAGAGCAGTACATTAAATACGTATTGAAGCCAAAATCGCGAATATAAAAAATGTAAAAATATATAACAACTAAATCATTTACAGAAAGTGGAAATTTTAAATTTGATAAATAAAATAATAAAAACTAGCATTTTGTATGTAAAATACAGTGAACAAAATGCATTGTATTATTGTTGTAGAGTAACTATAGTCTGAATGGTAAAATATTTTCTTTAACATATATCAATTTAAGCAAACAAAAATTCTAGTTTGATATTTCTAATGTGTTTATAAAGGACGTGTGTTAAAATGT
Organism: Megaustenia siamemsis; assembly: GCA_032433765.1. Classification (NCBI taxonomy): domain Eukaryota; kingdom Metazoa; phylum Mollusca; class Gastropoda; order Stylommatophora; family Ariophantidae; genus Megaustenia; species Megaustenia siamemsis. The sequence goes on from JAVIAB010000092.1 coordinate 60,000,550, forward strand.
CAGATTTTGTTGCAAATAGCACAAATGAATATTGTAATGAATTTAAAAATGTGGAACTGATTGGTTGATAATGAAATGTGCACAGCACATACTATCTTTAGTTTTGTCGGACAGAATAACCTGTGTTGACAAAAACTGACGAGATTACCCTCTGATTGTGGACTTGCTTCAAGATTATCTGATCATCTTGACCAGAAATTTAAGAAACGAGGAAATATTTCTTATTTTGAAGTGACAAAAAAAAAAAGCAATAACAAAAAATGAAAGCGTATAAAAACAAATGTTAAAATGTTGACATTAAAGATAAATATGTTATAACTAGCAGTGCAAATTGTAAAAAATAATATGAAAAATTGAGGAAAAGTACATATTTTTGAACCAATTCATCATGACACTGTACTACCTCTAATTGAGCAAACCTTTATCGAGTTCATCTCTCCCTTCTTCCTTCCATGTCCTTATTCACCTAACCTACTTTCTTCATTTGTTATTGAAACGTTATTGTGTTGCTGCTATTTTTTTGTTTGTGGCCGCACCTCTCTTTTATTTCCTGTTTTTCTTCCTGGATGCAACTTTCTTTCACATCTAAAGTGACTTTGCCTTCATTTATTATTACATACCCTCCCCAACACATTTTTCCACCTTCCCATCCCCACCATTTGACACAATTCTATTTGTTATAAAAAAAAATTACCACTTTTATTTAAAAGCCCTTTCCCTTGTTATTTAATTCCCCTTTTCTACACAATATTTTTACACTCACTCTCCTCTTTGCTATACACTTTGTTTGACCCTTCCTTTCAACTTACTTTCATGTTAAACAAAAATGTTATTTTGTTTGTTCTTTTAAATAAATCATTTTTGTGCTCAGTCTTCAGTATTGTAATTATGGATGCAAACAGTGGCTTCACGTCTAGATGGATGCAAACAGTGGCTTCACGTCTAGATGGATGCAAACAGTGGCTTCACGTCTAGATGGATGCAAACAGTGGCTTCACGTCTACATGGATGCAAACAGTTGCTTCACGTCTACATGGATGCAAACAGTGGCTTCACGTCTAGATGGATGCAAACAGTGGCTTCACGTCTAGATGGATGCAAACAGTGACTTCACGTCTACATGGATGCAAACAGTTGCTTCACGTCTACATGGATGCAAACAGTGACTTCACGTCTACATGGATGCAAACAGTGACTTCACGTCTACATGGATGCAAACAGTGACTTCACGTCTACATGGATGCAAACAGTGACTTCACGTCTACATGGATGCAGACAGTGGCTTCACGTCTAGATGGATGCAAACAGTGGCTTCACGTCTACATGGATGCAAACAGTGGCTTCACGTCTAGATGGATGCAAACAGTGGCTTCACGTCTAGATATTTGCAAACAGTGGCTTCACGTCTACATGGATGCAAACATTGGCTTCACGCCTACATGGATGCAAACAGTGGCTTCACGTCTAGATGGATGCAAACAGTGGCTTCACGTCTACATGGATACAAACAGTGGCTTCACGTCTAGATGGTTGCAAACAGTGGCTTCACGCCTAAATGGACGCAAACATTGGCTTCACGTCTAGATGGATGCAAACAGTGGCTTCACGTCTAGATGGACGCAAACAGTGGCTTCACGTCTAGATAGACGCAAACAGTGGCTTCACGTCTAGATGGAAGCAAACAGTGGCTTCACGTCTAGATGGATGCAAACAGTGGCTTCATGGATGGATATGTACACAGAAACATGGAACTGACCAAGACAAAATCACAATTTTACTGCCTCAAGTGTATGTCCGTAAGTAATGGTCTCTTTTCTAGTCTTCTTCCTCGTTCCTATCCCTGAACTGAACAAAGATACGCCTTTACATCGCTGGACAAGAATAATAATGTGTTTTTGATTAGATATGAGTCAATAAGAAAAGTTGATTACTAAATATCATAATTTAAACAAATATACTCAAGTGTTAGTTGTCGATCACCTGAATCATCCATAATTATTTAGATTGATCATGATAACTGTTTACATTTAATTTCTCCTTGTCGCTCGCCTACGTCAGATACACTCACATTCTTGCAACCAGTTCTGGATAAGGCGGGCCAGATTATTTGTGACATAGTAGGTTTCTCCATAAATGTAATCATCGTTCGTGTCCACGTCAGCCGGTATTCCAGAAGTCGTGGTGGCGACTACCGGAGTTGTCAAGCCGACGTTTTGTGAAATGTACTTTATCACATCCCCTAAGGTTGTCAGACTTTCGTTCATTCTTCGAGTGTAGTTCGTGATGTTGTTCGTAACTCTCTGTAGGAAGCTTCTCCTAGAGTAGTCGTATGTTGTCTGGTATAATTTCAGAGAAGAATCCAAGCCTTGCAGTATGTCCCTGTATTTGACCAACTCCAAATAGAAGTCTGGGACAGTTGTCTGTGGGAGAAGGTAGAAGAGATAAAGTAAACAGTCGTGGTTCCACGGCAATGATCATGTAAACACAAGCATAACAAGGAAATAATTGTTTTTGTGTTCGTTTGAATTGTTTTTAAAAAAATAGCAAACAATGTGCATAATAGCTCTAGCAAAAGTATCATTCCAGGGAGTCATGAAACCTATCTATGACAATGACAGCAAGACAACAAGCCCTTCAGCGCTATGTAGAGTTAATCCTTACGTCTGAAAGTTTGACAATAAAACAACAGACTAGGACATTTTTGGAAGTCTAACTTTGGTCTCGCATAGTATGTCCCCAGTGTTAGAGTTCTTGTATTTTTCAAATATTTATATATTTCTTTGTCTTTCAACGCTAGGTTAATCATTTTAGCCGTCCACTGAACACTCAAGTTTCTTTTGTAAATCCACATTTTTACTGTTTAACCGATTTTCTTGTTTATTTAATTAATGGTCCGTAAATCAAATCCACATTAAAATATTCGCTACACGTGACACAGAACTCAGTTTAATTGGTAAACCTCTGTTATCACAGAATTGGGAAAGGTGTGTGTGTGTGTGTGTGTGTTTGTTGGTGTTCATTTTCAGGGATGAGGCTCTTTCTATACATTCTGTGTTTTCTGTTCTGAATGAGATCTCCCATTCCATGTTAGTAGAGTTCTAATATAGAAATGTTCTTAAACAAAAACTGAAATTATTGAATGCAGACGACGCTGGTATCATTTTGTGACAAACACTGCTATTTAAGCAGAGATATGAATCAGGTCGTTAACAGAAGATAATAAGTACCAATGATTGATGTAAAGATTTCAGTTCTTTGATATTTTTTTTTCGTTCGCGAGCTTTTACCTCTGACGAAGTCCCTAGAGACTAGGAACTGAATTTTGCGTGTTAATCCATTTTTCCCTGGCAGCCGTGTGTACAGGGGTCCATCGCCGCAGAGGCAGATAACTCGACTTCGGAGGTTTTTTCCGTCGATGAGTAATTGACGTTTCAAAAATCTCAATTGGTGCAGCCGTAATTTGGATCCACAACCTCTCTGTCTCGAGAGCCGGCGTCTTGCCTTGAGACCAACCAGTCCCCCATTTCTTAGATATGAAGATCTGGATTATAGGTTGCTGGACATATTTTGACGTCTCTAGATGGGCTTGACATGTACACAGCGAGGTCGTGGTTTTCTTGCAATCTGTTGGGGTGGACGCTCAGACTTCGATGTCCTTTTAGTAGTTGACAGATTAAAGTATGTTGTGATCTCTTATGAAATATGACAACAAACTAAAAACGTCAATGAATCGACTCATCAAAAAAATATATGAAGTCCAAAAATCAAGTGCACTTGTGACTATCCCCTGTTAACATTGATATTATATAGATGATACGTTTAAACATAGTATACACATTTTCCTCTTACCACATCAGTTGGTTTCCGGAGATCAAATTGTGCTTCGTCCACGATTGGTTGTCCGCTCCATTGAAACTGGCGGAAAATAAAGCCACATTTAATACAACCTTTACTTGTTTGCTTTGGGGCTTGAGAGAGTAATAATGTCACAATCTTTCTACTTAATGTTATTTTAAATTAATTTATAATGTCGCTCTGTATTTTAATGAAAGTTTAGTTTTCGAGTCAGTTTTAATTATTTTTAGTAGCAATTGTTTCTGAGGAGATAAATGTTTATTTTTTTTAAAGAGAAACCTGACTCCTACTGACTCCCGAGTCACTCATATTTGTTTCAAAGTGGCTAGCTGGAAAAAAAAATGTCTGTAGGTTGAAGTCAAACAGGCTGTAGAAACCTTACAGTTGAAGATCCAGGACATCTTGTTTAAAGCGTTATTGAAAACTAAATTTGAGAAAGTGACTTTTTACAAACATTTAACAAAATTAATGCTGACCAACGTAGAGCAGTTACTGGAGTGGAATACATCCTTATATTAAAACTTCTTGGACTCTTGAGAAAGTATTGGATAGCATCTGTCATTCATCGCTTTGGACAATTTTGTATGCGTACTGCTTCCAGGATAAAATCATCACATTTCTACAGGACATGAACGACGGCAACGAGTGCTGTCTGAGACATGAACGACGGCAACCAGTGCTGTCTGAGACATGAACGACGGCAACCAGTGCTGTCTGAGACATGAACGACGGCAACCAGTGCTGTCTGAGACTTGAACGACGGCAACGAGTGCTGTCTGAGACATGAACGACAGCAACCAGTGCTGTCTGAGACATGAACGACAGCAACCAGTGCTGTCTGAGACATGAACGAGGGCAACAAGTGCTGTCTGAGACATGAACGACAGCAACCAGTGCTGTCTGAGACATGAACGACAGCAACCAGTGCTGTCTGAGACATGAACGACAGCAACCAGTGCTGTCTGAGACATGAACGACAGCAACCAGTGCTGTCTGAGACATGAACGACAGCAACCAGTGCTGTCTGAGACATGAACGACAGCAACCAGTGCTGTCTGAGACATGAACGACAGCAACCAGTGCTGTCTGAGACATGAACGAGGGCAACAAGTGCTGCCTGAGACATGAACGACAGCAACCAGTGCTGTCTGAGACATGAACGACAGCAACCAGTGCTGTCTGAGACATGAACGAGGGCAACCAGTGCTGTCTGAGACATGAACGACAGCAACCAGTGCTGTCTGAGACATGAACGACAGCAACCAGTGCTGTCTGAGACATGAACGACAGCAACCAGTGCTGTCTGAGACATGAACGACAGCAACCAGTGCTGTCTGAGACATGAACGAGGGCAACAAGTGCTGTCTGAGACATGAACGACGGCAACCAGTGCTGTCTGAGACATGAACGAGGGCAACAAGTGCTGTCTGAGACATGAACGACGGCAACCAGTGCTGTCTGAGACATGAACGAGGGCAACCAGTGCTGTCTGAGACATGAACGAGGGCAACCAGTGCTGTCTGAGACATGAACGAGGGCAACCAGTGCTGTCTGAGACATGAACGAGGGCAACCAGTGCTGTCTGAGACATGAACGACGGCAACCAGTGCTGTCTGAGACATGAACGAGGGCAACCAGTGCTGTCTGAGACATGAACGACGGCAACCAGTGCTGTCTGAGACATGAACGAGGGCAACCAGTGCTGTCTGAGATATGAACGACGGCAACCAGTGCTGTCTGAGACATGAACGAGGGCAACCAGTGCTGTCTGAGACATGAACGACGGCAACCAGTGCTGTCTGAGACATGAACGAGGGCAACCAGTGCTGTCTGAGACATGAACGACGGCAACCAGTGCTGTCTGAGACATGAACGAGGGCAACCAGTGCTGTCTGAGACATGAACGAGGGCAACCAGTGCTGTCTGAGATATGAACGAGGGCAACCAGTGCTGTCTGAGACATGAACGACGGCAACCAGTGCTGTCTGAGACATGAACGAGGGCAACCAGTGCTGTCTGAGATATGAACGAGGGCAACCAGTGCTGTCTGAGACATGAACGACGGCAACCAGTGCTGTCTGAGACATGAACGACGGCAACCAGTGCTGTCTGAGACATGAACGACGGCAACCAGTGCTGTCTAAGACATGAACGACGGCAACCAGTGCTGTCTGAGACATGAACGACGGCAACCAGTGCTGTCTAAGACATGAACGACGGCAACCAGTGCTGTCTGAGACATGAACGACGGCAACCAGTGCTGTCTAAGACATGAACGACGGCAACTAGTGCTGTCTGAGACATGAACGACGGCAACCAGTGCTGTCTAAGACATGAACGACGGCAACCAGTGCTGTCTGAGACATGAACGACAGCAACCAGTGCTGTCTGAGACATGAACGACGGCAACCAGTGCTGTCTAAGACATGAACGACGGCAACCAGTGTTGTCTGAGACATGAACGAAGGCAACCAGTGCTGTGTAAGACATGAACGACGGCAACCAGTGCTGTGTGAGACATGAACGACGGCAACCAGTGCTGTGTGAAACATGAACGACGGCAACCAATGCTGTCTGAGACATGAACGACGGCAACCAGTGCTGTGTGAGACATGAACGACGGCTACAAGTGCTGTGTAAAACATGAACGACGGCAACCAGTGCTGTGTGAGACATGAACGACGGCTACAAGTGCTGTGTGAAACATGAACGACGGCAACCAGTGCTGTGTGAAACATGAACGACGGCAACCAGTGCTGTGTGAGACATGAACGACGGCAACCAGTGCTGTGTGAAACATGAACGACGGCAACCAATGCTGTCTGAGACATGAACGACGGCAACCAGTGCTGTGTGAGACATGAACGACGGCTACAAGTGCTGTGTGAAACATGAACGACGGCAACCAGTGCTGTGTGAGACATGAACGACGGCTACAAGTGCTGTGTGAAACATGAACGACGGCAACCAGTGCTGTGTGAAACATGAACGACGGCAACAAGTGCTGTGTGAAACATGAACGACGGCAACCAGTGCTGTGTGAAACATGAAAGACGGCAACCAGTGCTGTGTGAAACTTGAACGACGGCAACAAGTGCTGTGTAAGACATGAACGACGGCAACCAGTGCTGTGTGAAACATGAACGACGGCAACCAGTGCTGTGTGAAATATGAACGACGGCAACCAGTGCTGTGTGAAATATGAACGACGACAACAAGTGCTGTGTGAAACATGAACGACGGCAACAAGTGCTGTGTGAAACATGAACGACGGCAACAAGTGATGTGTGAAATATGAACGACGACAACCAGTGCTGTGTGAAACATGAACGACAGCAACAAGTGCTGTGTGAAATATGAACGACGACAACAAGTGCTGTGTGAAACATGAACGACGACAACAAGTGCTGTGTGAAACATGAACGACGACAACCAGTGCTGTGTGAAACATGAACGACGGCAACTAGTGCTGTGTGAAACATGAACGACGGCAACCAGTGCTGTGTGAAACATGAACGACAGCAACAAGTGCTGTGTAAAATATGAACGACGGCAACCAGTGCTGTGTGAAACATGAACGACGGCAACAAGTGCTGTGTAAGACATGAACGACGGCAACCAGTGCTGTCTGAGACATGAACGACGGCAACCAGTGGTGTGTAAGACATGAACGACGACAACCAGTGCTGTGTGAAACATGAACGACGGCAACAAGTGCCGTGTAAGAAATGAACGACGGCAACCAGTGCTGTCTGAGACATGAACGACGGCAACTAGTGCTGTCTGAGACATGAACGACGTCAACCAGTGCTGTCTGAGACATGAACGACGTCAACCAGTGCTGTGTAAGACATGAACGACGGCAACCAGTGCTGTGTAAGACATGATCGAAGACAACCAGTGCTGTGTGAGACATGAACGACGGCACCCAGTGCTGTGTAAGACATGAGCGACGGCAACTAGTGCTATGTAAGACATGAACGACGGCAACTAGTGCTGTGTAAGACATGAGCGACGGCAACCAGTGCTGTGTAAGACATGAGCGACGGCAACCAGTGCTGTGTAAGACATGAACGACGGCAACTAGTGCTGTGTAAGACATGAGCGACGGCAACCAGTGCTGTGTAAGACATGAGCGACGGCAACCAGTGCTGTGTAAGACATGAACGACGGCAACTAGTGCTGTGTAAGACATGAACGACGGCAACTAGTGCTGTGTAAGACATGAGCGACGGCAACCAGTGCTGTGTAAGACATGAGCGACGGCAACCAGTGCTGTGTAAGACATGAGCGACGGCAACTACTGCTATGTAAGACATGAAGAACAGCTTACGGTTTGGTTCAGAGTCATAACGGAAGTTAGACAAACATGTATTTTGTCAACACCCCTTTTCCTTGTGGTCATGGACTGGATCATTCGATCGATTGTTGCTGACAGGGCAAGGGAGATTACTTGAGGTCTCACTGGACGTTTTGAAGATACTAACTTTACAGATGATGTTGGGCTGCTTGCCCACTGTAACCAAGACATTCAAGAGATAAAGGAGAGAGAGAGAGAGAGAGAGAGAGAGAGAGAGAGAGAGAGAGCGAGAGAGAGAGAGAGAGAGAGAGAGAGTAGATCAGTTTGCTAACACAGTAGGACTGAAAAAAATGCCGAGAAAACTAAGATTATGTGGGTAGCTGCAAAAAGTACAAAGCAAGTTACATTTAGATGAGATGGACTAGAAGTGGATCACTTTAAATACCTGGGAAGCTCTATTTCATTAAACGCGACATTGAGAAAGAAGTCTCTGCTATAATAAGCTTGCCAGCCCAAGCATTCAATAGATTTATAACATTTGGTGTTCAATTACTCTCCATCTCAGCACCAAGCTTAGAATTTTAAAGTATGCGATACATACTCTTATACGCAACAGAAGCGTGGAGAATGAACCATAAGATAGAAAGCCGACTTAGAGGATTCGAAGTCCTAAGAACAATCTAAACATTCATTGGGATCAACAGGCCACAAACAAAGAAGTTCACAGAAGATCAGGAATTAATAATAACAATAAAGAAGTGAAAAAAAGACGTTAGAAATGGTTAGGTCATGCATTACGAATGGAACAAAACAGCTACTAGCATTAACTAGGTCACCATCTGGTAAACGAAGAAGAGGCAGACAACTGTGGACATGGCGCTGAACCATATATGAAGAAATGAGAGGCCAGAAAGAAAGAATAGTCCATGCTTGATCCAGACCAGATTACGTCTCTTGTGGGTGCATTATGCCCCGACCGTAGTTCAGAGGATTCAGAAGAAAAATGAAATTCAATTGACCAACTTTCTGACCATACCCCAAAGACCTCGTCGATGTTTACGTAGTTTATGCATTATCATCACATGTGATAAAGTACACGTTTGAAGCACTAATAGACACTGGTTCTAGTATCAACGACACTGCCGAATACGAGAATTAGAATAAATTACCTGTTAGAATTAGCTTGTTTCTGTTGTTATTTGCTCGTACTCTCTTTTCCATTCTATGTGAGCCCGAGTAGAATAACTCAAAAATATTATTTGATTATACTGTACCTGGACGATTTGTTGACATATTTCAATATATGATAGATAAACCTTTGCATAAATAAATGGGATCTTAAACAGGGCGAATCATTAACAAAATGAAATCGAACTAATAATAGTTTTAAGTATATATATATATGTAAAATATATTTTCTGCCATCGTTTCTTTTCTCACTTTTCAGTGGGAGGCAATAACTGTAAATAAAAGAGGAACGCACTGAGCTATTTAGTAAATGTTTACACGAGAAAGGAACGAATACAGATCTCAAACACGAAGACAATAGTTTAGATTTTATTTTCTCGTAAACTTTTAACTTACCACCTGCAACAAGAGATATGTGTTACTATCATTGCAGTTTGTAACATAAATGCACAAGTTTACTCTCACTGCAGAATCTTGAGGGCACTGGCCTTTAACGAGCACAAAAGACCAGACTGTTGGCACAAACAGAGAGACCAACGCTGAGGACAATATAACAATTTTTTTTAGAAAATATGATGTTTTTAATGATGTGGTAAGGATATATTTTGAAGTATATTTTGTATATAAAACAATTTATATAATTTTGATCGCTATTTTTTAAATTATTTGACAGATTGTTTCAATTAAAATGTTTTAGCTCCAGAAACAAAATGAACCATTTGTGTCAATTCTTGTAGTTTAACTAGAGGAACAAGAAGGAAAATAGTGTGTATCGTCAACACGATGAATTACCGGTCAGTACACTGAAAGAGTTCAGCAACTTATTACTGACTGTAACAATGAGTGAAATATAAATGATCGAGATCCTACTTCACCTCCTAAAATGGGAATAGAAATTACTAATTAATTAAATTAAATAGATTAAAGGAAACAGTCTTGCCAAGCAGACAGTGATCGAAGAGAGAAACCACCCTGGTATTGGACCAGATGTTGCAGATATTGCAGCTCTACTCACAACACAAAGCATTTATGCCCACTTATCGATATTTTAGGTGCGGACAGCGAAGAGAAGTAGTCGAGCACAGATCTTCTCCAAACTCGAGGAACAAGTTATATTTTTGTTTATATTGAAACTATTTTCAGCATTTACTTTGTATTCATTTTATGTCTGTGATTTTACTGCTGTATTAACATATTTTTCCATGGAGACAAGGTTGCTGAAATGATGGCTTTATGGTTAATGTTAAACATGGCTACACCAGCTTCGTAGTTCATTTGCATAGCAACACAGAAGACGAGAATAGTGAGATGAACCCGAGTTTATTTACAACACAGGAGACGGAAAAGTACAAATTCTGGACACTAGTGCGAAAGCAGTTGACAATGTACAAAATCGTGACTGTTGGGAACGCAGAAGATAAAGTGCTAATTCTATTCGCTAGTGGAGACACCGGCGTAAAAGTACCATTTCTGAACGTTATTGAAAACACTGACTAGATAGTACAAATTCTAGACGCTAGCGAAAACTCAGCCGAGAACGATCTCACGGAGATGAGCAAGTGTTTTGGGTTGGACTTCTGTGCTTGATGTTAACATTAAGGCTAACGTTATGTGCTTGACGTTAACATTAAGGTTAAAGTTCTGTATAAGAATTTTGTAAACAAATTCGTTAATTACATTTGCGTGGCCTTTTCATCAAAATCTGCCCCAAAAATCCACAAAATTTGCTCACTTTCAATGTGTGATCAGACTTAAATCATGAAACATAAATAAGTGATTTGGGTAAATTCGTTTCATAAATTTTATCCAGAAGACGAATTTTTCAACGCAGACAAGAACAATTTATTTGTAAAGAATTACACTTCTGCTTCCATCAATATTTCGTTGGGCTCATTAAAAAAAAAAGGAACTGTTTCCTAAAAAAAAGAGAGAAAATGAAGGAAAGAAGCAAGAGAAGAAAATAGCAAGGGAAGAAAGAAGAAAGGCATCCAGTCAAGCAATGAGCGTTGCGCGTAAAGATTATATTTATAGTACCCATCCTACCAGTGTATTGACCACTGGTATATTTTTGGTCAATGTGAACAGCACAATACCATTTCCGTTAACATCTGTTCATATCGAATAAGTTATTATTAGCCAGAAACTTTAGTTTTGTTATTGTTTTTACTGGTCATTTTCATGTTTATTATTTGCTTTTATTATTTTCACTTATATTGTTTCTTTTTTAAAAAGTTTTCTTGCCCTTCATTAAAAAGAAATATTTGTACAGAATCTTAGAAATGTGGTCAGGTGGGGCAATTTTACCTGCTTCCGTATGCAGTAGACAGTACATCCCGCGGCTGCCCTGCTGCCTTGCAGGTAGGCTCGGGAGAGTAAAAGGCTAAAGGAGGGTATCCTGAAGTAAAATAACTCCACTGTCTTGTGGGTGAGACTTTTTAGTCGAAGGCTAGCGGAGTTAACCGTAAAGAAACAGACGGATGGCAACAGATAATCGCCGTCCTAACTTCTTTGTATAGTCATGGGTCGCCATAATTTTATAATTAACGACAACAACGTTAAGGGAATCCAATGGAATACCCTCGTTCGGTAGGGGACATCATGTGCTACAGGTGATACTGGATCGTTATCGTCTACTTTTAGCAAGATTAAGATAAAACAGACACTGAAAATAGGAACTTGGAACGTTAGAACACACATGTAAAAGGGAAAACTGGAAAATATCAAACAGGAAATAAAAAGGATGTGTTTACATTTGTTGGGACTATGTGAAATTAGATACACTGGGTCAAGGAAAATATATTATGATGAACATGAAATCATCTATTCTGGAGGTACTGAGCACCAAAGAGGAGTAGGTATCATCTTGGATGCAGAAAGGACATGAACAATGAAAGGCTTTTGGGCAATACCTGAGAGCCATATTAGTGAAATTGAATGGTAAGCCAATAGATATAAATCTCATAAAAGTTTATGCACCAACAGCAGACAGCCTAGTGGAAACAATTGATATATTTTACTACGAGCATAGTATGGCACTTCATCAATGCAAACCACACGAAAACACCATGGGGATCTGAACGCAAAAGTAGCAAAGGTAAGAGTTGAAAAAGTGGTTAGTTACTATGACTTAAGACAGAGAAATGAAAGAGGTAACAAACTTATTGACTGGGCAAGAACGCACAACATGATGCTAGGAAACACCTGGTTTAAGCAACATCCAAAATGTCTATGGACATAGAAAAACCCAGCAGATAATCAAACCGACTACATAATGATAAACAATAGATTTAGAAAAAATCTGATACATATGAAAACTAGACCAAGGGTAGATTGCAATAGTGATCGTGTACCAGTTGTGGGAAAGCTTAGAGTAACATTAAAAACAGCAAATAGAGCCTTAGTTAATTTCAAGTTAAATTTAGATTAACTCGAATCAGACAAGAGGATACAAAACAAATATAACATCACAATTTTGAACCGGTGCAATGCAACAGAGAAGATACAAATAACTGATAAACAATGGGAAATACTAAAAGAGTCAATGCAAGAAGCAGCAAAAGAGTTCATACCCCAAGTGAGGAAAAATTCAAGAAAGAAAAGGATGACAGATGCCATTTTACTGCGAATGGATACAAGAATAAGAACAAAGGATAACAAAGATGCGTTTAAGAGATTAAATAAAGAAATTGTAATACAATGGAATGAAGCAAAAGAAGCATGGCCAAAACAGAGATGCAATGAGATTGAAATGCAACAAAAAGGAGATGCCAAAGCAATATACAAACAAAGTGAAGAATTAACAAGAAGAAAAACACAAAAAGTGGATGTTTAAGATCAAAGGAAGGAAAACTGTTGATCGAACAAAGAAAGTCATAAGGGAACGTCAGACAGAGTACATTAAAGATGTTTATGATGATGAACGTACATAAGTAAATATTAAGGATAATGGAGAAGGGCTAGAAATACTCAAAGAAAAAGTGGAAGACGCCTTGCGAAATATGAAAGTAGGAAAAGCTCCTTGACCAAATAATATAACTAAAGAAGAGATTGAAGCCATTGGTGAATTTGGAATAGAAATAATAACAAAAATATTGAATATCTACAACAGTGGAAATATATTAAAATCAATATCTTTAGCCCTACCAAAGAAATCTGGTGCGATTGAATACGATGATCATTGCACAATAAGCCACGTAGGTCACATGACTAAGATATTACTAAGAATCGTCATGCGAAGAAAGTGAAACAAAATCAGTCCAGAAATTAATTATGAACAGTGTGGTTTTGTTGAAGGTAAATGTATGAAGAATACCATATACGTTATAAGATCTTTAGTAGAAAGAGCCATGGAGATGAAAACAAATCTATACCTATGTTTCATAGATAATGCCAAAGCATTTGACAAGTAAGCGCCCAGAAATAATAGAAGTCATAAACGTAGACAGCAAAGATCTAAGAATAATTTAAAACATGTACTGGCAACAAACAGCGGCCATAAGAACTGGAAATCAATTGGGATTGATCCAACAAATAAAACAGGGTATAAGGTAAGGTTGTGTGCTGTCACCATATTTATTTAATATGTATAGTGAGATTATTTTAAGATCCATAAGGGACATGCCTGGAATAACAATTGGAAGTCATTGTATAAATAATCTGATGTATGCTGATGATACAATCTTAATTGCTAAGAGTGAAAATGAGTTACAAGAAATGTTAGACATTATAGTGAAGGAAAGCAAAATAAAAAAAAAGTACTCAGCCCTTAATAGCAAAAAAAAAACAGAAGTAATGGTAACAACAAAGAAAAAGACATCACCGCAATGCACAATAAAGACAAGTGGAACAATATTAAAATAGGTAAATGAATTTAAATATCTGGGAACAATGTTAAACGTCAGATGGTAGATGTACAACAGAGGTGAGATGCAGAATAGCTCAGACAAAAGTAACTTTCCAAAATGAGGAAGATACTATGCAATCCATTTTTGACAATAGAAACAAGAAAAAGAGTTATTAAGTGTTATGTAGAGCCAGTCTTAAAATATGGATGTAAATCATGGACAACAGACAAGAAAATTACTGGAGGTTGTAGAAATGTGGTTTTACAGAAGAATGTTGAGAACACCATGAACAGCTAAGAAGAGTAATGAAAACGTTCAGAAAGAGGCCAAAGCAAAAAGAGAGCTACAAAAGTTGAACGTCATTAGTGTTAACGTTTTGGCAGACGATACAACGATAATGGCTACTTCGCTCTCTAGTTTTCTTCTGCTTCATTGATTAGCTCCCGCTATAAATTTAGACGTTTAGACAATCATGTGCCATGAACAGGACACTTGAGGTTTTCACCGTTTCTCCATAGTTTGTCATGCAAGATTGTTTCTGTCGGCCATATTTATGTTCTGCTCTCTGGTCATTTCAGCAAGATAAAATAAATGAGTACCTTATTCTTTGTATAGACTTTGCCTTAGCTCAGTCTTCACTGTACTCAGACAATGCCCATTAACATTCCGATCTCCTTCCTGACAACACAGGAAGTCTTCAGCACAATATACGAACTCCATAAAACCGACGTGGACTCTCGTGGAAATGCCAGAAAAGCTGGCTAATTACTAAAAGCAATGGCAGCAATTATATTTTTTCCCTTCGTTGAAGTTGTCCTGGGCAGCGGCATAACGCACACAACCTTTCGATTTTAAATTGCTTAGAAATATTTTACATGTTGAATTTGATCACGATTAGAAAGACAACATTTTAATCGTTCGTTACAGATAAGTCTAGGTACTTGATTTTAATTTAGAGTGCGTTTAGGGTTGGAGAAGGTAGGAGGCACAGATCGCTATAAATGTGGCTCTAAACGGATACCTTCTGCTTCGTTGAAAACAAGAAATCAAAATCTGAAAATTTTTGAACCACAACATTGGGTTTTATATTCTTCTGTGAAAAGTGGAATATTTAGCTTCCATTAAAGCACATATAAATGCAATGTTAACTCTGGAATAATGATAATTTAATTATGTGTCATAATTTAGTGTTACATTTTTAATACTAGAAAATAAAAATACACTAAATAAACATATATAGAAAAACAAAAGAGATATTTAATATGCACATAAATACCTAAACTCAACAATTGGTACATGGCAGTTTCTTTAAGCAGCGACGAGTTGTTTGTTGATGGTAAGATCGGTTCTAAAGTGAAGAACAGATACAATCTGAGTCGTATTTATACGCGAGGACAGGACAAACTAACGAAAGTACAAGAATCCGTTACGTATAGCCACTTGCACATCTTTTACTTGACTTTGGAATATCCAAAAGATAACCGCGACTATCATTTCATTGGACAGCTTTTCCCGTCCACGTTATAAAACGATAATATGAAAATATATTGCACGACGAGGAGGAGAATTGCACATATTTCTGAAGTTTCCAAATTTTTTAATTTAAATTGTAGATTAGTTGTTAATTACATTCAATCGAAAGTCAATATTTAAATGGGTTGATGACATTGGGCAAGTTTCAGACTTTGAGGAGTCTGGTGAGATATTTTAAAATTGTCGGTGAATGAAGACCTCAACCTCATCATGTTAGAATACAGCATTTGGAAGTGGGAGGGCTAGTGTTGTTCTTCGCTGTTATTTAATTAATTAAAACCCATTTAATTTACTTTACAAACGGAACAAATCAGAAGTAATTTTAAAACGACAAAAAAACAAAAATGAGTGTAACAATTGGACATTTTAATGTATAAACAATAAAAAAAGGAGTTATGAAAAGAGGATATTTTTTGGTTGTATAAACAGAAAGAAACAGAGACAATAAAATGGATATATTCTGTGTATAAGAAAAACCGACTGAAACAAGAGTAATTATAGGAAGACAATTTGTTGTAAAATGATATTGAAATAACAGGAAGCAATAATTTTAAAATATACATAAAATGATATAATGTTAATAATGAGGACACGTTTCACTTTGTAAACAGATTAAAACAAGAATAATAAGTGAAGGAGCATTTTGATGTAGAAACAAACTATGTGAACAATTCTGACGCCCGCCTCCCCCATACACAAAACATAATTAAAGCTCTCGACATTTGCTGAACATAATCAGTTTCTCCTTGTAAAGTGTCCCCGTCACTAGTGTGAAACGTGACCATTTTACAGCATTATTTCTTTTTGTAAATTATCGTCGTCGTCATTATAAGGATTATCATCGTTCCCATCACCTTGAGGCTAGTGAACTGGACAACTGGTGATGACGAATGCTGTGGTTTGATTCCGATCGACTGATTGCTAGATTGAGCTAGCCTTGAAGGGGTTATAAAGAGTTCTTAATTGGATAAAAATAGCGCACTAACGTAACGATAGAAATAAAATATCTGTATTAGTAAATAAATCATCAATCTTTCATATACGCTACACCCACTCAGCGACAGGATTCTCTTTCTTCTTTTTTCCTTAATTGAGCCGCGATAGCTTAGTGGTTAGTGAACTGGACTACAAAGGACAAGTGGTACGGTTCGATCACAACCGACGGCTTCCGGCTTCACCCAGCCTTAAATGGGTACCTGATTTTTTCTGGGAAAGTAAAGCGGCACGGGCCTAATACCGACCACATTACCCCAAAAATCATGTGTCGAAGGTCTGTAAAAATTATGGTCACTAACACCATACTCCCTATACGCCACTTGGCGTGACGGGGGCTCTTTACTTTTTTACTTTTTTTCCTTAATTATTAAGTGAAGCATCCATCAGTCTTCAACTATTAACCTCAACTTAGCAATCGTCGATATTAGTAAGGAATGACCTTTAACATTTGACCTTGTTTAACAACTTCCAGCTTCAGGTTTACAATTGTTATTTCATGGAAATGTCATTTAACTATATAGACACAGTTAGGCTTCAAACACCACTTCTATTTTGTCTCCCTCCTCACTCGCAACAAAACATGCATGCTCATCATATTTAATAATTGGATAAAAGGAAACAAGAAGGCATAAAAACACAAATGTGAAGGCACACATATATAGTTAAAAGAAAACATAACGAAAATGGACATCAAATTTACTCAAATGTTTAATTATGGCATGAGACACTTTTAGAGTTCCACTTTAGAAACATTTAGATCAAATGTGTACAACTTTTCACATTGTAAGGGTCAGATCTCGAAAGTATTAAGAAATCGAAAACCGGATGGTTATGGCTATGTAATGCCTCGGTATCACTGCAAACGAATTAAAGTCCATAATTGCTCAACCGCCCGTGCCAGTGGAATCATCCGAATTACTAACTCATCTCCACAACAAAGAAGGGTAGCTATAGTCCCCATCATAGCAGTTTCAACACACGCCAAAAGACATATAGACTTCCGGTTTCAAGATGGCGCGGTCATGTTTGCGTCAACGTTCACTGTTACGTATTTTGTGCCGGAAAGATGGTTAATTCTACCTTTCCAATGCAGATCAGTGTATAGATAGGAAGTTCCACTGTTGGGAACTTCCCCGGTGAAGTGGAGTACATGCATGTGATCTGAAATCCTCTACAGTGTGCGTGATAGTGTGTTCTGTGTTGATTGCAATATACGTCATTATTGGAATACCGGTCAATATGACGGTTAGGCGTCAGGAACTTTTAATTGCTGTGTCTGAAAAGTGTTCCTTGTTGCAGTTTCCGCATATTCCAAGTCAGGCTTGCTGCAGGAGCTACTGAGTTAAGTGCTCTGTGCACACCGTGAGCTGTGTGTATCATCCGTGTTGATCATGTTTCGATATTCCAATGGTTTACGATGAATGCTGATATCGTATGACAGGGAACAGTTGGCTGTGTTCACTTTCTGTACAGTTTCGCCTTGTGTCTTTTGGCGTGTGCTGAGACTGCTATGATGGGGACTACAGCTACCTTTCTTTGTTTTGGAGATGAGTTAGTAATTCGGATGATTCCACTGGCACGGACGGTTGAGCAATTATGGATTTTAATTCGTTTGCAGTGATACCGGGGCCTTCCATAACCAAATAACCAAATAGCAGTTTCAACACACGCCAAAAGACATAAGGCTGAAACCACACAGAAAATGAACACAGCCAACTGTTCCCTGTTATACGATATCATCATTCATCGTTGGAGTATCGAAACATGATCAACACGGATGATACAAATGGCAGCTCACGGTGTGCACAGAGCACTGAACTCAGTTGCTCATGCAACATGCCGGACTTGGAATATGAGGAAACTGCAACAATGAACACTTTTCAAAAACCGGATACTGTCAAATAATAAAACCCTGACATAAATTACTTGATATGCGTTTGTTTATCAGCTCCAGGTCATAAAATTGTTTCAGCATTTTCCCTGGACTTGACAAGCGTACTTCGTAGTACAAGTACAAGTAGCATTCTCTGAATCCATGTATTCAATGCATTTTTAAATCTGACTATGGTTGAGTCCTCTTGATTTTATGAGGTTCACATACGATCTTGCTTGCTTACGTTCGTCCGATAACTAAAGTATTCTAGAGTATTCGTAGACTGTAGAATTTCTCTTCGTCAACCGCCCTTAAAAGGACGTTAGGTGGACGTGTCTGCGTTGTGTTGTGGTTTGCAGTATAACTGTTATATTTGCGCGTTTCGGCTCAACACATCCCACTTCAGCAGGACATTTTGAGTACCGGGATGTCTTCCCTCTTCGATCCCTGCACGCTTGGCCAGACTAGACAGGTTAGTCTGTTACTGGAGGCACCATGGAGAGGTGGAGCAGGGTCTGGATGGTTTTGGTTCATCGATCCTGGCGCAAGCCATCAGCTTTGGGTCGCTGACAACCTCCAGCTCAGATGCTGGTAGCCTCACGATGGACACGATGTTAGTGACTTTAAACGATCTGGCGCACACATTCTCTTGTGAACAGTGCAGTATAAGAGAGAAAAAGCATCCAGATGGCTTACATTCAAATCTAGCGGATCAGATTTTAATTTGTCTACCTCGCTTTGTTGTGTCCGGATCTCCGTGTTTTGTCACTTCATAAAGTGTGTCCAAACGTATTCCGAATCGTTGAAAGCGAATTCCAGCTCTTTGAAAGCGTTCTCGTCTGCAGTTGTAGCAGTGAGTAGTTGTAACTCTATTATTTCCTTCACGATGGTGAATAATTTGTCAATATCCCTAATAAAGTTATCTAATTGTTCTGCGTTTATCGTATCTCTTGACTCATCTAAGGTTAATGAGAATGCAACGAATTATTTTAAAGCCATCACTTTAATGCTTCATTTTACATCATTTTGCATCATTTCCCATGACATCTTCTAACAATTCTACGCTCAAAATTTACATTTATATGTATTTTGTATGTATATTATGTATATATAATGTACATGTATATATAAAGCTTGAATTGCTTCATCAAAACACTCGTTTGTTAATTCCCCATCAGAACATTGTTTCAAACTCCGAGCGTTTGTTTTTCACCAATGAGAGAGATCAAAGGAACATAACTCTCGGATATTTATTTACGTCTAAAAGATCACACTCTATCGACCTCCCAACGAGGTCTTTAAATTTATCTTTTATATCTTGACCCCTCCAGTGAAATGTAACTTTCATGTTTGTTTTGGAAATGATGTTTCAGTTTGTATTTGTTAAGAACTTACTTTTCTTTCATTGCAGACAAAATAAAATCACACATGATTATTACGATACAGAACATAAAATAAAAATCCAAAATTAATCTTTCTTGGAAAGTACACAATTTGTATGTCCACTTTTTTTGTTTATATTGTTATTGTGTAACTAATTTGTTACGGCTGGTTGCTCGATGAAAACATTGTTGTTGATCTCTTCAAATTGGCAATATGTGAGCAAGCTACTGAGAGTAGTTTAGCAGTACCTTTGTTGCCAAAGTTAATGGTATATTTAAAAAAGTCAAGGGTGTCTTGGAAGTCTACATTTATCTAGTTAGCTTTCATATATTTATTTTAACGCACTATCATGGTTAGTATTATAATAATTATTGTTATCTGTATATTATAAAAGAGTTTCTGGGAAGGGGGAAGAGTCCATTATATGGGGGCGATTTCGTTATTTCTGTCCTCTCATCTAGCCTCTCATATACACAAATCTTCACTTTGGTGGGATTTCTTCTAGCCCTTATTTGGGGCTTGTCTCTTGTCACTTGTCTCACTTAGCATTCTTTAACTGACACCCATTACAACTCGTCTTCACCAATCTCATCCCTATTACTACATCTCAGTTTTTGTTTACGTTTTATCTTTTTTTTTTTTTTTTTCATTATCAGTCACTTGATTTGTGTTTTTTGTTAATTTTATTTTTACGTTTTTGTTTATCGAAAATATCAATAGATCCGTTTCTGAATTTAAATTGAGAAATTTGTGAAAAGCGCAGAAGATAAATGATGGTGAACTGGTAGTTTCAAAGATAAACATTCAAGTCTAAAATTGGATAGACCCATGTATCTTAAAATAAATATAACAAAACAAAGGCGAGTTTTCTACCAATAACTATTTCTTTTACTGCAAGGGGGAAAAAAACTAGCGATTTGAAAATTAAAAAAATAATTATTTCCTTCATTATCCTCAATGGTCAATGAAACAGTATTTTTTCTAAATCCGATAAATTGCTCATTAACAACAAAATCAAAATTTACTTCCGTCTTCTACTCCATTCGTTGTTCTTTATTTTCTTGCCTGGCCGACTATTATTTGTTGATGTATAAATTACTTTCAAGTGCCCTCATGTGAGGTGAAGTTAATTGTGATTCAAGAACAGATGTAACTAGAAAGCTACAGAAACATTCAAAAGAAATAATTTTCGCCATCTATGAAACGAACCTGATCAATTCTGAGTTTGGCATCGAAATCGTGTATTGGCTTCACATTCGTTACATTTTTACTTTTATTTTCTAAAAGAAGATATTGCAGCAAGTCTCTCACTGATAATTACTATTCTGCTCGTTCGGCCATTTTAGCTAGAGAAAGAAAGAAGAATAAATGGACAGACGGACAGCCAATATCAAATAACCAACATATGCAACAGAAATGGAAAGAATATTGTGAAGACCTATTAAACATGACACCAACTACCAATACGAAAACAAAAACCACGAAAGAACGCACACATACTGGACCCAACATCATGAAAGAGGAAATCGAAGAAATAATAAAATATACACCAAGAAATAACAATCGGGTATAGATAACACACCAGTAGAAACAATAGCAGCAGCAGGAGTCACAGGAGTGACATGGCTGCACAGATTATTCAGTGCAACAGAAACAGAAACAGACCAACCAATTTTTCCAAGTGAATAGAGATTAAAGAGAAGGTAACCAGGCACTCAGAAGTGGCAGGTGCTTTGAGACAAAAAACGTAAAAATCTAACTTTGCTGCAACCACAAAACGATATCCAAGAAATAAAGCACTGGGATAGATAACATACCAATAGAAATAATAGCAGCAGCAGGAGTGACATGGCTGCACAGAATAATTAAATGCAGCAAGGCAGCAACAAAAAGCTTCAGAAGACTGGCAACAGGCAATCATCGTACCAATATGGAAAAAGAAAGGTAGCAAAAGAGACTGCAATCAATATAGAGGTATATCTCTTCTCAGCCATGTAGGTAAGTTGTACGCCAAAATCGTGGAAAAAAGGCTGAGACCAATAATAGAACTACAGTTAAGCGATTCTCAAATGGGGTTCCAAAAAAAAAAAAAACAAAAACAAAAACAGAGGATATACTGACGCTCTATTCACATTAAAATAGCTTGCAGAAAAAAACGACAGAGAACAACTGTGGGAGATTTCTAACAACATATGGAGTAAGCCAACATCTAACCAACACAATTAAAAGTCTCTACATCAACAGCAGCTGCAGGGTCGGAACAGCAGCAGGCTACACAGATCACTTCAAAGTTAGATCAGGGGTGTGTACTATACCATCCTACTGTTTATTACATACATAGACTATATATGCAAGTTAGCCGGTCCATCAGAGACAGAGAAGATCAACGAGTTTTTATTTGCAGACGACCAGTGATTAATATATGAAACAATAGAAGACCTACAAGAACACTTAAACAAACTCAACAGCACAGGCACAAAATACAACATGAAAATCAACATCAACAAAACAGAAGTTATGAATGTCGCCAAAAATAAACAGAACATCAATATAACTATACAGGGCAGACAACTAAAACAAGTAGAGGAATTCAAATGCCTAGGGAGTTTAGTGACAAACTATAAAGTCACAAACAGCAGAGATAGAATGATGATACAACAAAGCTTGTCAAATCATTGGACAGTTATCACCACTATTGTCCAACAAGGAAATGACTCTAGAGGCATAACGAGCACTATACAATACAATCTTCATCCCAACGTTGTACTACCAATGCGAGTCCTGGACCCTAGATGCAAGAACAGTAAAAAAAATAACATCTACGGAGATTAAATGTGTTAGACGAATGGCAGGAATCAGCTTGAGAGATAAGTGCAAAAATGAAGAACTGAGAAAAAAGCTAGGAATAACAGCTGCCATAGAGTATAGAAAGAAACAAGAGATACAATTATTTGGCCACGTGACAAGGCAGAGTGATCAAAACACCAACACAACGAGCTCTCAACAAACGTTACGAGAACACCAGACACAATGGTCGACCATGAAAGAAATGGATCGACGGAATATTAGAAGCACTAGGAAACATGACAGCAGCAGAGGCAAACAGAAGAGCAAAAGCCTGCACAATTTTATCTCCCTTCGACGCTGAAAGGCAAATGAGGAAGGAAAAAAGTAGAAGTTCTAGTGCCCATATTTCTTGGGCCATGTTTGGACATATTTTTGGATAATGTAATCAGCATTACGTCAGTGATGACACTCCTTCCTGGAAGAAACACAATTAAGTCTGGATAAACAAGCAGTCGTTTGGTATTGAACTCGATCTCTTATCCCCGACAAACTAATTGGCTTCTTACATCTGAACCAGCAGAAACAGCTGACCAGGATCCTACTTCTAACCCATGCAGTGCCGCCAGACACAGACTAATCAGTTTGGCCAAAGGAGGGACGGCAACCAGGTACCCAAAAAACATGCTGTTATCGAATTGAATGTGTTGGGCCAAAACAGCACAGATAGTACATCTTGCTGTCAACCTCAACACAGCACATCTATACTCACTTGACATTCTGTGGAGGTTGGACTATGAAGAAGTGTAGTCATCATGTGAGCACAGAAGAAGGTTACATTGAGAACATTATTTAATTGCTTCATCCATATTTGTTTTTCAGGTGGCTATTTGTATGTAGCTGGAGCTAGTGACAACAACTGCAGAATATTGAACAGCTGTGAGAAATATGACCCGTTACAAAATTGCTGGACTCTAGTTGCTCCCATGAATCATGCCCGAGTAAAGGTGGCAGCAGATTTGTTTTGGTCACAAATATTTACAAATTTGTTTTAGCATCTATTGTAAGTTTTGTTCTCAATGTTATGTATTTAGTTATTTTATTTATGTTTATTTTGAAAATGAGAATTGCATTAAAAAAAATTGCTGTGCTATATATGCAATTGGTGTTCAATTTGTACATGTGTGTATGAAGGCTTTGCTGAATAATGGTTTAGTATTGCTATCCTTACAGTGAACACAGAAAATGTGTGTTTCTCTGCAATTAAAGAACTAAGATTTTAAAGATATATTTTAAAGCAATTAATGACATAGATGTCCTGTTGTAGTTGCAGCAAAGTTGGGCATTTATTCTCTTTGTCTCAAAGCGCGTGACGCTTCTGAGTATCTGGTTGTCTTCTCTTCTCATCCCTATTCACTTGGAAAGATTGTTTGGTCTATTTGTAGAGTCACCTCTGAAGGGACACAGAGGGATCGTGCTAGTTCTGGTCAGATAACCTGATGCAAACATTGAGGTATGAACCGCTGGCAGATTTCAACATTGGTGTTAACAGTGCCTTTACCCCTCTCCTTCCTCCTTATTATGTTGATTTTCTATAATAGGCTGGTTCCCTATGTGTTTTATTTCTATATTTGAAATAATAGCAAACTAACTTCTTTTTTTTAAATGTTCTGCAAGAAACTGTGAAGGCAGCGAGAAGGAACGGTAGACATATAGCAGGGAATGCATAGATAAGAAGAGAAGGGTCGTTAGCTGTGGCCAAGAAGGTGAATAGTCGTTAGGTGTGGCAACGACTGCCACAGGGTAGGGGCGAATTGTATAGCAGGGAATGAATAGATAAGAAGAGAAGGGTCGTTAGTTGTGGTAACGACCAGCACAGGTTCAGCGAGTGTATAGTAGGGGAAATAGTATGACCAAAAGAAATTGCACACTAAGAAATTAAGGATCGGGAAGAAAAGATTAGACACAAAAGCATTCTGAAGGGAAGATGACGAAATGAGAATCCATGACGGAATTTATATGACGAAGGAGATAGAAACGGTAGTTAGGAGATTAAGAAGAAATTTCAGTTGGAAATTGGAGCTGAAGAGTGAAGCTGGGCAGTCATGATATATGTAAACAAGTCGAGGATTAACGGTCATTGGAGTTGGACATTGGAGCTGAAAGAGTGAAGATGGGCAGTCATGGATATATGTAAATAAGTCGAGGATTAACGGTCAATTGGAGTTGGACATTGGAGCTGAAAGAGTGAAGATGGCAGTCATGGATATATGTAAACAAGTCGAGGATTAACGGTCATTGGAGTTGGACATTGGAGCTGAAAGAGTGAAGATGGACAGTCATGGATATATGTAAACAAGTCGAGGATTAACGGTCAATTGGAGTTGGACAATGTAGTTAGACATTGGAATTCAATTAGAGAGGATATGAAGTCGAAATACAACGAACGAAGTACTAGAAGACGAAGCAGAGCCGACGGCAGGAGAAATAAGTTTAGACAGAGTCATGGAATGGCAGCTGAAGGAAGCACAGAAAAAGAAGTCAGAAGATAAGGCCGATAGATAAGGCTAGATAGATAGATCAGGGGGTGCGTCCGATGGGGACGTACCAAGTTGGATAACGGCCGCAAAATAGCAATTAGATTAGTCGTAGGGTCGAGAAAATAGGAATCGGGAGAAATGTATGGTAATAGTAGGGAATGTGTTGCAAGATAATAGTAAGAGATGTGAATAGATAATAATATGAATTGTGAAAAGATAATAGTATGAGAGAGTTGATGTTGATAATGTAATTTAGAAATGACCGTGCAGCAATGTAACATGATGCTCCAATGTCGAAGATGTAACATCAAGAGAAATAAACAACTCAGCTTCAATGTAACGGTCTCGCACTAAGTTCCTTTTCGTATTCGGTTAATGTAACATCATATTAGTCAAGTCATTCATGACAAACTGGGACAGACAGAGAAAGAGAAAGGAAGATAACATCAAAGAGAGGACAGTTCATGACTTTTCAGAGACGCAAAAAAGTAATGAAGATAGAGATAAATGGAGAAGGTTGACGAAGCCGGTCAGTGCTCCAACAATCTGCGGGGGTTATGGGATTATGAAAGAGGAGCCCGTGTTACCTTTCAGCGTCGAGGGAAAATGGAGTGTTTGTGTCGATGCACTGTAGAGTGTCTCCTGCATATGTTTATGTTCATCGTTATCGTTTCATTCATCCATCGTTTTGTAGGTCTCTCGCACTCGCCTGCAGACTTAAGGTTCGGGGTTCAAATGCTAGTTGAGGTAAAAATGTATTTTAGACCTTACAATCTTTCGCTGTCTACCCTGCCTCTATAAATGGGTACCAGAGATATTATCTGAGAAGGAAAGCTGCCGTGAAGGAAACTTGCCACCCCATTTCATGAAGCTGAAGATTTGTATAATAAAAAAAACTAATACTTCATTACAAAACGGCAATTGTCAAGAGACTAAATTTACCTTTTGTATCTCTGTTGTAATGATTTTCATTTTTCTTTATTTATTATTGTCCAACATTTGCACTGATAGTAGAAGAGTGTCGGTAGAAATAATATATTTTATAGCTCTCTCTTAGAATTAGCTTTTGCGTGATTTTTCCAAATATATGAATAATACGTGTTAACATTTTATGAGAAATTGACAACTTTAATCAATGATCAACATTAGGTTGGAAAATGTTAAAATTATTGAGAAATGTAGCAATGGAGTTTGTACATCATAGCGGACAGCATAGATTGGTTCTAACTGGGCAATAGAGTTATCATAAGTTCAATCTAATCTCTAATAGACCCAGCTGAGACAAAAGTGAATATCTGCTCACTGCTTTGAGAAGGTAATAAAGTCGAGGAAGAACCCCCCTCCCCCCTCTTCTTCTAGAAATAGAAAGGCATAGGATCTTTATTTTCTTCTTCACCCATTGGGGTGTTGAGGGAGATCACAAGTTCTGATTCTCTCCCTTGTGGCGGCTTCAACCACTGCCAGTTGATGTTGATGTAGCATTTCTTTGATATCATCTACCCATCATGTCCCTGGGCTGCCTCTCGCTCTTCTTCCTTCTTCTCTTTTAATATATACTCTGTATATTACGGAATTGAGGTCTTTAATGGTTACCGGATTTTTTCTGGAAAGTAAAGGGGCACGGGTGTAGTACCGACCACATTACCCCAAAAATCATGCGCTGAAGGTCTATAAAATTTATGGTCTCTAACACCATATTCTCTATACGTCACTTGGCGTGAAGGGACTCTTTACTTTTTTACTTACTTTGATGTTACGGAATCGCACTGCATT
Organism: Megaustenia siamemsis; assembly: GCA_032433765.1. NCBI lineage: Eukaryota > Metazoa > Mollusca > Gastropoda > Stylommatophora > Ariophantidae > Megaustenia > Megaustenia siamemsis. The sequence continues at coordinate 60,027,619 of JAVIAB010000092.1, forward strand.
CTTTCTAGGCAAACAGGTGTGGTGTGGTGTTCCTGTGTGTAGTGATTAGTTCAATGCCTACGCTTTCTCTTTTGACATCATATCTTATTCTGTCCATCCTTTCTTTTATTCTTTGTCTTCTTTGGTCTTACATCTGGCCCTCCTTTCTTTTATTAATTGTCTGCTTTTGTCTTTAATTGTCCCTCCTTTCTTTTATTAATTGCCTGCCTTTGTCTTTAATTGTCCATCCTTTCTTTAATTTTTCGTCTTGTCCTGCTGCTGTCTCTAATTTCTTTTATTCTGTGTCTTATTTTATGGTACATTGTCCTTCTATTCTATTACTTTTTGTCTTATTTTTGCCCTACATCACTAATGTAAAACTGAAATGCTCTTGTTCAAGGACCGATGAATTGCTTATCATTTTGTTCAATGTTCCATATTTCAGTAATTCATCTTTTACAAAAATCAACATTCTTTTTTTATTATTATTGTGTTATAATTATTATTATTTTACAAAATGTTATCGGTTTTTTTATTTTACTGTATTTTTTTTCGTAGATTTTCTCAAATGTCAGGTAGGCCTGTTAAAGTGAATAATAACCATTGATGACTTGCCTCCATCTTATCGTTAGTAGAAGCTCCGCTCTAACAAAAAAAGACGTCACGCTGACTAACGAGCATTTCCACTCTTGGCGGCTATCTCTGAGATGTCATAAAATGACAGCAATAGAAAGACAATGGTGATAACTTATTTAAACTGATATATTTATATTGCTATTAAGTTTTATATTAAGTTAAAATTAATATTATATAAATAAAAGAATCTCTTCAAATGTCTTGTATATTTTCTGTCTGCTAACCTGTATCTCTTTATCTCTCAGTTTTTCCTCTTGTCACAATATATTCCGGTATATTCTTCTCATAACAGGGCAGAAAAAAAGAGAGGCAAGTTGATTACTTCTCCCTGATGTTCTCAGTAATCTACTCTGCGGCAGTGAATCATGGATAACATATGCTCATCAAAACCACCAACTCAACACATTCCACCTGCCTACGTAGACACCCATGCATCAGATGGCGGGACCCTGCATCCAACTTCGTGTTGGCAGACACAAAAGGATAGAAAGCACCGTAAAACGTTAATCTTCGCGGATCATAATTCTCTTCCTTAAAAAAAAATGAATATAATGAAAAACATTTTATACATACACGGTGTTTGACGAGGTACGCGTGGTCATGCGGCTAAAACAAATGTACCGCTGGCTGAAAAGCCGGCTTACAGTGTTCGAAACCCGCAAACAAATATAAAATGGTATTAAGAAGCTGAACCTAAGGAGAGACGAGACAAATTATGACGTGTCAAATCTTCATCAGATGCAATATAAAATATAAATACAATAACACACACATAAGGCAAGTACTTATCTATCTGAAAAGGGCAATGTTAAAGAATGATAGGTAGAGAAATTGAACAGATCACAGTGTCTGTTGGTCACATGACAAGTGGTCAATAGGACAAAAGAGGGCGAGAAAAGAGTAAAACAAAGTAAGGGTCTCCTGAAAAAGAGAAAGCATGGGTGTCAAGAGGGAAGAAGGCAGACGATGCGAGAATAAAAGAGGAGGTCAGTAATTAAAATGAAAATAGTTGAGCCCCTTTGGATGGAAAATACCGAAGCAGGCTATCAGTCGGTTCTCCAAGGCGAACCGATTGTGGGTAGCCGAGAGCAAGGGACGATTCCAGTAACCCGGAAATCTTCAGATGTATCGTGACCTGGAGATCTGAAAATGGAGGAGACAGGAGTGTCGGAAACGCTTTCGATGTTGTACAAGTGTTGAACGACCCTAAACGCCTAACCGGTTGGCCAATATACGTTTTAAGACAGCACTGATAGATAATGGCGTGCAAGATTCCTAGATACGCATGTGTAGCTTTTTCTCAATGAGCATTACGGGAAACGGTCTTGATCAGTTTGAAGTACAAATGGGCACGAACTACACGACCTGTCGCAATGGGACGTAACCCTCAAGACTTTGCATGAGTTGCGGAGACGGCTCCTAACCAAAATGTCCCACAGGTTCCTGTCACAATTAAAGCCACCGGGAGGGGAAGGGGCGTCAGAGAAAAGAAAGCGAGTCGTGTCCTGAATGTTATCTGTGAACTGTATTAAATGTCCTCTGTGACTGTCCTGAATGTCCTCTGTGAACTGACCTGAATGTCCTCTCTGAACTGTCATGAATATCCTCTGTGAACTGTCCTGAATGTCCTTTGTGAACTGTCCTGAATATCCTCTGTGAACTGTCCTGAATGTCCTCTGTGAACTGTTTTGAATGTCCTCTGTGAACTGTCATGAATGTCCTCTGTGAACTGGTAACTGACAACTGCTCCATCGCCGACCCAGAAGTAGAAGAACAGTCGTAGGCTGACCCGTAAAATCTGAACAAATTTCCACAAGTTTGAGAAATGTTGGTCTTTAATAGTGTCGGAGAGTTTCCTTATTAATATCTGAACTACGGTGGCGTACCGTCTTTAAGTGTTACACGTGATTTTTTTCAAATGAAAATACAAATATTTAATAGTCAATGTTCGTTCGGAAAAAAAATATTGCCCAAAAAATTGCTGGTGGGGGGTAGGGGTCTGAGAGACATTTAAATAAAAGGCACTTTAAAGTTTTTAATAATCTATCTCACTTATCTGAGGTATCTGTTAAGGTCCTTATTTAAAGCAGTGGTACACTCCTTTGTTTTTGTTTTTTACTGTCATGGCGCTCTAGACTTTTGCACACACATTTCTTCACTTGGAATCTCGTCTCCTTCAATAGAAATCCTCATGCAGTGATCCAGTGAACAATCTCCTAGCTGGTTTCTTACTGGAGTCATTATCGCAAGTTATAGACTGACTTGTTCATTTTTATGTTACTCGTGCATGTTAGTCTTATAGTGCCGCTAAATAAACGATTTACTGAGTTGAAAGGAAGTGAAATGTGAGCGTTGTATCCTGGAACATCATATCAGCTTACCACACTAAAGATGACTTGCCTCCATGAGTCTAAGTGTTTGCTGGTAGTCATCACAAGTGCAACACTGATGGTTTCAGTAGCTCGCTGCCTGTTGAAGACGCCAGCTTATCAATGCATGTTGTAACTTCTAAGTGTTTGATGTTATATTTCACAACTCAAAACTGCATTTTGATAACCAAATCAGTACTCAGCAGACATTCGTTAGGGACCTTGTGCATGTTCACCATCTTTACCACGTGAGTCTCAACTTAGGAATGCGAGCTCTTTCTTTACCATACACACATTGATGACATTGCACTCTACATACTATAATATATTTAATGTAACAATTGCAACATTGAAATAAGTAAATGCATGAGAGATAAGTAGAACTATATTTTTATTGTTGTGGTAAACATTTAGAGAAGAACGAAAAATATGTTCAAACACAAGAAAGCACACATCAATCAACGAATAGAAATCATATGAAATTAATGCAGACATAGCAAAACGTAAAAGTACACTAGAAACTAAACTTATAACTAGATAGAACTATTACACATATACAGAGAGCAGAGCAGTACATTCAATACGTATTTTAAGAAGCGAAAATCGCGAATAAAAAAAATGTAAAAATATATAACAACTAAATCATTTACAGAAAATGGAATCTTTAAATTTGATAAATAAAATAATAAAAACTAGTATTTTTTATGTAAATACAGTGTACAAAATGCATTGTATTATTATTGTAGAGTAACTGTAGTCTGAATGGTAAAATATTTTCTTTAACATATATCAATTTAAGCAAACAAAAATTCTAGTTTGATATTTCTAATGTGTTTATAAAGGACGTGTGTTAAAATGTCAGATTTTGTTGCAAATAGCACAAATGAATTTGTAATGAATTAAAAAATGTGGAACTGATTGGTTGATAATGAAATGTGCACAGCACATACTATCTATAGTTTTGTCGGACAGAATAACCTGTGTTGACAAAACTGACGAGATTACCCTCTGATTGTGGACTTGCTTCAAGATTATCTGATCATCTTGACCAGAAATTTAAGAACTGATGAGGAAATATTTCTTTTTTGAAGTGACAAAAAAGCAATAACAAAAAAATGAAAGCGTATGAAAAATTAAAACAAATGTTAAAATGTTGACATTAAAGATAAATATGATAAGACTAGCAGTGCAAATTATAAAAATGATATGAAAATTGAGCAAAAGCACATATTTATGAACCACTTCATCATGACACTGTACTACTTCTAATTGAGTAAACCTTTATCGAGTTCATCTCTCCCTTCTTCCTCATCTGTTCTTATTCACCTAACCTACTTTCTTCATTTGTTATTGAAACGTTATTGTGTTGCTGCTATTTTTTGTTTGTAGCTGCACCTCTCTCTTTTTTTTCCTGTTTTTCTTCCTGGATGCAACTTTCTTTCACATCTAAAGTGACTTTGCCTTCATTTATTATTACATACCCTCCCAACACATTTTTCCACCTTCCCATCCCCACCATTTGACACAATTCTATTTGTTATAAAAAAATGACCACTTTTATTTAAAAGTCCTTTCCCTTGTTATTTAATTCCCCTTTTCTACACAATATTTTTACACTCACTCTCCTCTTTGCTATACACTTTGTTTGACCCTTCCTTTCAACTTACTTTCTTCTCTTCCTCTTCCTTCTTTCCTTCCTCATCTGCCTTTCAGCGTCGAGGGGAGATATAATTTGCGGTCTTTTGCTCTTCTGTTCGCCTCTGCTGCTGTTATGTTTCCCAGTGCTTTCTAATATTCCATCGATCCATCTTTTTCGTGGTCGACCCTTGGTCTGTTGTTCTCACAACGTTTTGTTGAAGGCTCGTTGTGTTGTGTTTGTTCTTTCTTCCTTGTCACGTGGCCGAACCATTTTATCTGTTGTTTCCTTATATATTCTATGGCTGGGGCTTTCCTAGCTTTTTTTCTCAGTTCTTCATTTCTGATCTTATCTCTCAGACTGTTTCCTGTCATTCGTCTAACACATTTCATCTCTGTAGAGGTTATTTTCCTTATTGTTCTTGCATCTAGAGTCCAGTCTGGCATTGGTAGCACAACGTTGGAATGAAGATTGTATTGTAGTGCTCGTTTTGCCTCCAGAGTTATTTCCTTGTTGGACAATAGTGGTGATAACTGTCCGGATTTGACAAGCTTGTTGCATCTTGATTCTATCTCTGCTGTTTGGGAACTGTCGTTTGTCATTAGACTTCCTAGTTATTTGAATTCCTCTACTTGTTTTTGTTGTCTGCCCTGTTATGTTGATGTTCTGTTAATTTTTGGCGACATTCATGACTTCTGTTTTGTGATGTTGATTTTATGTTGTACTTTGTTCCTAAGATGTTGATTTGTTTAGTGTTCTTGTAGGTCTTCTATTGTTTCATGTATTAGTGCCTGGTCGTCTGCAAATAGAAGCTCGTTGATCTCCTCTGTCTCTGATGGGTTGGCTAGCTTGCATATATGGTCCATGTATGTAATAAACAGTAGGGGGGATAGTACGCACCCCTGTCTTACACCTGATCTAACTTCGAACTTACTTTCATGTTAAACAAAAATGTTATTTTGTTTCTTCTTTTAAATAAATCATTTTTGTGCTCAGTCTTCAGTATTGTAATTATATATGAAAACAGTGGCTTCACGTCTAGATGGATGCAAACAGTGGCTTCACGTCTAGATGGATACAAACAGTGGCTTCACGTCTAGATGGATGAAAACAGTGGCATCATGGATGGATATGTATACAGAAACATGGAACTGACCAAGACAAAATCATACTTTTACTGTCTTATATGTGCATGTCCCTGAGTAATGGTCTCTCTTCTAGTTCTTCTTTATCTCTCATATCCCTGAACTAAACAAAGATACGCCTTTACATCGCTGGACAAGAATA
>JAVIAB010000092.1:60033625-60103625 GCA_032433765.1 Megaustenia siamemsis
ACCGTACAATCTTTCGCTGTCTACCCTGCCTCTATAAATGGGTACCAGAGATATTATCTGAGAAGGAAAGCTGCCGTGAAGGAAACTTGCCACCCCATTTCATGAAGCTGAAGATTTGTATAATAAAAAAAACTAATACTTCATTACAAAACGGCAATTGTCAAGAGACTACCTTTACCTTTTGTATCTCTGTGTAATGATTTTCATTTTTCTTATTTATATTGTCCAACATTTGCACTGATAGTAGAAGAGTGTCGGTAGAAATAATATATTTTATAGCGCTCTCTTAGAATTAGCTTTTGCGTGATTTTTCCGAATATATGAATAATACGTGTTAACATTTTATGAGAATTGACAACTTTAATCAATGATCAACATAGGTTGGAAAATGTTAAAATTATTGAGAAATGTAGCAATGGAGTTTGTACATCATAGCGGACAGCATAGAGTGTTCTAACTGGGCAATAGAGTTATCATAAGTTCAATCTAATCTCTAATAGACCCAGCTGAGACAAAAGTGAATATCTGCTCACTGTTTTGAGAAGGTAATAAAGTCGAGGAAGAACACCCCCCCCCCTCTTTTTCTACAAATAGAAAGGCATAGGATCTTAATCTTCCTCTTCACCCATTGGGGTGTTGAGGGAGATCACAAGTTTTGATTCTCTCCCTTGTGGCGGCTTCAACCATTGCCAGATGATGTTGATGTGGCATTTCTTTGATATCATCTACCCATCATGTCCCTGGGCTGCCTCTCGCTCTTCTCCCTTCTTCTCTTTTAATATATACTCTGTATATTACGGAATTGCAGTCTTTAATGGTTACGGATTTTTCTAGGAAAGTAAGGGGCACGGGTGTAGTACCGACCACATTACCCCAAAAATCATGCGCAGAATGTCTATAAAATGTATGGTCACTAACACCATATTCTCTATACGTCACGTGGCGTGAAGGGACTCTTTACTTTTTACTTACTTTTATGTTACGGAATCGCACTGCATTCTTTCTAGGCAAACAGGTGTGTGTGATGTTCCTGTGTGTAGTGATTAGTTCAATGCCTACGCGTTCTCTTTTGAATCATATCGTATTCTGTCCATCCTTTCTTTTATTCTTTGTCTTCTTTGGTCTTACATCTGGCCCTCCTTTCTTTTATTAATGTCTGCTTTTGTCTTTAATTGTCCCTCCTTTCTTTTATTAATTGCCTGCCTTTGTCTTAATGGCCATCCTTTCTATTTTTCGTCTTGTCTGCTGCTGTCTCTAATTTCTTTTATTCTGTGTCTTATTTTATGTACATTGTCCTTCTATTCTATTACTTTTTGTCTTATTTTTGCCCTACATCACTATGTAAAACTGAAATGCTTGTTCAAGGACCGATGAATTGCTTATCATTTTGTTCAATGTTGCATATTTCAGTAATTCATCTTTTACAAAAATCAACATTATTTTTATTATTATTATTGTTATAATTATTATTATTTTACAAAATGTTATCGGTTTTTTTATTTTACTGTATTTTTTTTCGTAGATTTTCTAAATGTCAGGTAGGCCTGTTAAAGTGAATAATAACCATTGATGACTTGCCTCCATCTTATCGTTAGTAGAAGCTCCGCTCTAACAAAAAAGAATTCACGCTGACTAACGAGCATTTCCAGTCTTGGCGGCTATCTCTGAGATGTCATAAAATAACAGCAATAGAAAGACAATGTGATAACTTATTTAAACTGATATATTTATATTGCTATTAAGTTTTATATTAAGTTAAAATTAATATTATATAAATAAAAGAATCTCTTCAAATATCCTGTATATTTTCTGTCTGCTAACCTGTATCTCTTTATCTCTCAGTTTTTCCTCTTGTCACAATATATTCCGGTATATTCTTCTCATGACAGGGCAGAAAAAAAGAGAGGCAAGTTTATTACTTCTTCCTGATGTTCTCAGTAATCTACTCTGCGACAGTGAATCATGAATAACATATGCTCATCAAAACCACCACGCAACACATTCCACCTGCCTACGTAGACACCCATGCATCAGATGGCGGGATCTGCATCCAACTTCATGTTGGCAGACACAAAAGGATAGAAAGCACCGTAAAACGTTAATCTTCGCGGATCATAATTCTCTTCCTTAAAAAAAAAAATAAATATAATAAAAACATTTTATACATACACGGTGTTTGACGAGGTACGCGTGGTCATGCGGCTAAAACAAATGTACCACTGGCTGAAAAGCCGGCTTACAGTGTTCGAAACCCGCAAACAAATATAAAATGGTATTAAGAAGTTGAACCAAGGAGAGACGAGACAAATTATGACGTGCAAATCTTCATCAGATGCAATATAAAAATATAAATACAATAACACACACATAAGGCAAGTACTTATCTATCTGAAAAGGGCAATGTTAAAGAATGATAGGTAGAGAAATTGAACAGATCACAGTGTCTGTTGGTCACATGACAAGTGGTCAATAGGACAAAAGAGGGCGAGAAAAGAGTAAAACAAAGTAAGGGTCTCTGAAAAAGAGAATGCATGGGTGTCAAGAGGGGAAGAAGGCAGACGATGCGAGAATAAAAGAGGAGGTCAGTAATTAAAATGAAAATAGTTGAGCCCCTTGGATGGAAAATACCGAAGCGGGCTATCAGTCGTTCTCCAAGCGAACCGATTGTGGTAGCCGAGGAGCAAGGGACGATTCCAGTAACCCGGAAATCTTCAGATGTATCATGACCTGGAGATCTGAAAATGGAGGAGACAGGAGTGTCGAAACGCGTTCGATGTTGTACAAGTGTTCAACGACCCTAAACGCCTAACCGGTTGGCCAATATACGTTTTAAGACAGCACTGACAGATAATGGCGTGTAAGATTCCTAGATACGCAAGTGAAGCTTTTTCTCAAATGAGCATTGCGGGAAACGGTCTTGATCAGTTTGAAGTACAAATGGGCACGAACTACACGACCTGTCGCAATGGGACGTAACCCTCAAGACTTTGCATGAGTTGCGGAGACGGCTCCTAACCAAAATGTCCACAGGTTCCTGTCACAATTAAAAGCCACCGGGAGGGGGAGGGGCGTCAGAGAATAGAAAGCGAGTCGTGTCCTGAATGTCATCTGTGAACTGTATTAGATGTCCTCTGTGAACTGTCCTGAATGTCCTCTGTGAACTGACCAGAATGTCCTCTGTGAACTGTCCTGAATATCATCTGTGAACTGTCCTGAATGTCCTTGTGAACTGTCCGAATATCCTCTGTGAACTGTCCTGAATGTCCTCTGTGAACTGTCTGAATGTCCTCTGTGAACTGTCATGAATGTCCTCTGTGACTGTCTTGAATGTCCTCTGTGAACTGTCTGAAGTCCTCTGTGAACTGTCATGAATGTCCTCGTGAACTCATGAAGTCTCTGTGAACTGTGAATGTCCTCTGTGAACTGTCATGAATGTCCTCTGTGAACTGTCATGAATGTCCTCTGTGAACGGTTAACTAACCACTGCTCCATCGCAGACGCAGAAGAGTAGAACAGTCGTAGCTGACCCGCAAAATCTCAACAAAATTTCCACAAGTTTGAGAAATGTTGGTCTTTAAACTCTTTTCCTATCAAAGAAAACACACGGGAAGATTCGCCCAGACCGAACAGAATTTATGGAGAAAATAATTGAAGGACACCACTGTCTAAAATCGCATTAACAATGTATTATTGAACAATCTATATGTTTTATACATCAAATAAAAGAAGATTGAAGTAGGAGTACATATGTAATAAAATAAATGTTAAAAAAATATAATAATTTATAGAAAAATGTCTAAGAATATGATAAATAATTTTTTGATCACTTTGCTTAACATATCTTGCCATATAATCGATCATATTCACGTGTTTTATAGTTAAATCCATCAGAATTAATAATTTTAGATATATACCCATTTTCTTCACAATGAGCACAAAAAAAGCTAAAAAAAAAACGAATATTTTTATGTTATAACAATTTGTGCCACACGACATGACTTGAGTTTATATTGTTATATAAACATGAAAATTTAGACTTTTGAAAATCCAAGTTTTTATTTACTCGAAGACTAAAACTGTAATCGAAAAATATAAAAACTGTGTGCTATGATTCGTTACTAACATTAGAATCGATTCTAAAATTGTTTGAAATAAATAGTTGATGTAAATCGCATTGAGAAATGAGGCGATTTCGTTGGATCGTCTCCGAAAGTAACGGAAAATGATATCTCATGAAAATCTTTAATTTTTTTTTACAAAGTAATCGAATACCATTGCCTAAAGTCAAATTCTGTAAAAATAAACATTCTGCTAGATATTTTAACTTACTCCAACATTAAAAAAGTGTTTAAATAAGCCAGGAACAAAACAAAAGCTTGGTGACCATCAGCCGTACAGCACAATGTACGCTGGTCTTTTTACAAAACTGACTTGTGGTAGTAAAAGAGTTAATAGTGTCGGAGAGTTTCCTTATTAATATCTGAACTACGGTGGCGTACCGTCTTTAAGTGTAACACGTGATTTTTGGCGGCGGGGGGGGGGGGGGGGGGTCTGAGAGACATTTAAATCAAAGGCACTTTAATGTTTTTAATAATATATCTCACTTATCTGAGGTATCTGTTAAGGTCCTTATTTAAAGCAGTCGTACACTCCTTTGTTTTTGTTTTTTACTGTCATGACGCTCTAGGCTTTTGCACACACATTTCTTCACTTGGAATCTCGTCTCCTTCAATAGAAATCCTCATGCAGTGATCCAGTGAACAATCTCCTAGCTGGTTTCTTACTGGAGTCATTATCGCAAGTTATAGACTGACTTGTTCATTTTTTATGTTACTCGTGCATGTTAGTCTTATAGTGGCCCCTAAATAAACGATTTACTGAGTTGAAAGGAAGTGAAATGTGAGCGTTGTATTCTGGAACATCATATCAGCTTACCACACTAAAGATGACTTGCCTCCATGAGTCTAAGTGTTTGCTGGTAGTCATCACAAGTGCCACACTGATGGTTCAGTAGCTCGCTGCCTGTTGAAGACGCCAGCTTATCAATGCATGTTGTAACTTCTAAGTGTTTGATGTTATATTTCACAACTCAAAACTGCATTTTGATAACCAAATCAGTACTCAGCAGACATTCGTTAGAGACCTTGAGCATGTTCACCATCTTTACCACGTGAGTCTCAACTTAGGAATGCGAGCTCTTTCTTTACCATACACACATTGATGACATTGCACTCTACATACTATAATAAATTTAATGTAACAATTGCAACATTGAAATAAGTAAATTCATGAGAGATAAGTAGAAATATATTTTTATTGTTGTGGTAAACATTTAGAGAAGAACGAAAAATATGTTCAAACACAAGAAAGCACACGTAATCAACGAATAGAAATCATATGAAATTTAATGCAGACATGGCAAAACGTAAAAGTACACTAGAAACTAAACTTATAGCTAGATAAAACTGTTACACATGTATAGAGAGCAGAGCAGTACATTAAATACTTATTTTAAGAAGCGAAAATCGCGAATAAAAAAAAATGTAAAAAATATATAACAACTAAATCATTTACAGAAAATGGAATCTTTAAATTTGATAAATAAAATAATAAAAACTAGTATTTTTTATGTAAAATACAGTGTACAAAATGCATTGTATTATTATTGTAGAGTAACTGTAGTCAGAATGGTAAAATATTTTTTTAACATATATCAATTTAAGCAAACAAAAATTCTAGTTTGATATTTCTAATTTGTTTATAAAGGACGTGTGTTAAAATGTCAGATTTTGTTGCAAATAGCACAAATGAATATTGTAATGAATTTAAAAATGTGGAACTGATTGGTTGATAATGAAATGTGCACAGCACATACTATCTATAGTTTTGTCGGACAGAATAACCTGTGTTGACAAAAACTGACGAGATTACCCTCTGATTGTGGACTTGCTTCAAGATTATCTGATCATCTTGACCAGAAATTTAAGAAACTGATGAGGAAATATTGCTTATTTTGAAGTGACAAAAAAAAAAAAAAGCAATAACAAAAAAATGAAAGCGTATGAAAAATTAAAACAAATGTTAAAATGTTGACATTAAAGATAAATATGATAAGACTAGCAGTGCAAATTATAAAAATGATATGAAAAATTGAGCAAAAGCACATATTTTTGAACCACTTCATGATGACAATGTACTACTTCTAATTGAGTAAACCTTTATCGAGTTCATCTCTCCTTCTTCCTCATCTGTTCTTATTCACCTAACCTACTTTCTTCATTTGTTATTGAAACGTTACTGTGTTGCTGCTATTTTTAGTTTGTGGCTGCACCTATCTTTTATTTCCTGTTTTTTTTCCCTGGCTGTAACTTTCTTTCAGACATAAAGTGACTTTGCCTTCATTTATTTTTACATACCCTCCCCAAACACATTTTTCCACCTCCCATCCCCACCATTTGACACAATTCTATTTGTTATAAAAAAATGACCACTTTTATTTAAAAGTCCTTTCCCTTGTTATTTAATTCCCCTTTTCTACACAATATTTTTACACTCACTCTCCTCTTTGCTATACACTTTGTTTGACCCTTCCTTTCAACTTACTTTCATGTTAAACAAAACTGTTATTTTGTTTATTCTTTTAAATAAATCATTTTTGTGCTCAGTCTTCAGTATTGTAATTATATATGAAAACAGTGGCTTCACGTCTAGATGGATGCAAACAGTGGCTTCACGTCTAGATGGATACAAACAGTGGCTTCACGTCTAGATGGATGAAAACAGTAGCTTCATGGATGGATATGTATACAGAAACATGGAACTGACCAAGACAAAATCATACTTTTACTGTCTTATAAGTGCATGTCCATAAGTAATGGTCTCTCTTCTAGTCTTCTTTATCTCTCCTATCCCTGAACTAAACAAAGATACGCCTTTACATCGCTGGACAAGAATAATAATGTGTTTTTGATTAGACATGAGTCAATAAGAAAAGTTGATGACTAAATATCATAATTTAAACAAATATACTCAAGTGTTAGTTGTCGATCACCTGAATCATCCATAATTATTTAGATTGATCATGATAACTGTTTACATTTAATTTCTCCTTGTCGCTCGCCTACGTCAGATACACTCACATTCTTGCAACCAGTTCTGGATAAAGCAGGCCAGATTATTTGTGACATAGTAGGTTTCTCCATAAATGTAGTCATCGTTCGTGTCCACGTCAGCCGGTATTCCAGAAGTCGTGGTGGCGACTACCGGAGTTGTCAAGCCGAAGCTTTGTGAAATGTACTTTATCACATCCCCTAAGGTTGTCAGACTTTCGTTCATTTTTCGAGTGTAGTTCGTGATGTTGTTCGTAACGCTCTGTAGGAAGCTTCTCCTAGAGTAGTCGTATGTTGTCTGGTATAATTTCAGAGAAGAATCTAAGCCTTGCAGTATGTCCCTGTATTTGACCAACTCCAAATAGAAGTCTGGGACAGTTGTCTGTGGGAGAAGGTAGAAGAGATAAAGCAAACAGTCGTGGTTCCACGGCAATGATCATGTACACACAAGCATAACACAGAAATAATTGTTTTTGTGTTCGTTTGAATTGTTTAAAAAAAAATAGCAAACAATGTGCATAATAGCTCTAGCAAAAGTATCATTCCAGGGAGTCATGAAACCTATCTATGACAATGACAGCAAGACAACAAGCCGTTCAGCGCTATGTAGAGTTAATTCTTACGTCTGAAAGTTTGACAATAAAACACACATTTTTGGAAGTCTAACTTTGGTCTCGCATAGAATGTCCCCAGTGTTAGAGTTCTTGTATTTTTCAAATATTTATATATTTCTTTGTCTTTCAGCGCTAGGTTAATCATTTTAGCCGTCCACTGAACACTCAAGTTTGTTTTGTAAATCCACATTTTTACTGTTTAACCGATTTTCTTGTTTATTTAATTAATGGTCCGTAAATCAAATCCGCATTAAAATATTCGCTACACGTAACACAGAACTCAGATTAATTGGTAAACCTCTGTTATCACAGAATTGGGAAAGATGTTGGGGTTGGGGGGGGGGGGTGTGTGTTTGTTGGTGTTCATTTTCTGGGATGAGGCTTTTTCTATACATTCTGTGTTTTCTTTTCTGAATGAGATCTCCAATCTATGTTAGTAGACTTCTAATATACTAATGTTCTTAAACAAAAACTGAAATTATTGAATGCAGACGACGCTGGTATCACTTTGTGACAAACACTGCTATTTAAGCAGAGAGATGAATCAGGTCGTTAACAGAAGATAATAAGTACCAATGATTGATGTAAAGATTTCAGTTCTGAGATATTTTTTTTTCGTTCGCCAGCTTTTACCTCTGGCGAAGTCCCTAGAGACTAGGAACTGAAGTTTGCGTGTTAATCCATTTTTCCCTGGCAGCCGTGTGTACAGGGGTCCATCGCCGCACAGGCAGATAACTCGACTTCGGAGGTACTCATATTTTTTTCCGTCGATGAGTAATTGACGTTTCAAACTGGGCCTCGTGTCTGAGACCAAGGGTGGTTGCCGCAGAGAGAAATCACAAATAAAAATCTCAATTGGTGCAGCCGTAATTTGGATCCACAACCTCTCTGTCTCGAGAGCCGGCGTCTTGCCTTGAGACCAACCAGTCCCCCATTTCTTAGATATGAAGATCTGGATTATAGGTTGCTGGACACATTTTGACGTCTCTGGATGGGCTTGACATGTACACAGCGAGGTCGTGGTTTTCTTGCAATCTGTTGGGATGGACGCTCAGACTTAGATGTCCTTTTAGTAGTTGACAGATTAAAGTATGTTGTGATCTCTTATGAAATATGACAACAAACTAAAAACGTCAATGTATCGACTCATAAAAAAAATATATGAAGTCCAAAAATCAAGTGCACATGTGACTATCCCCTGTTAACATTGATATTATATAGATGATACGTTTAAACATAGTATACACATTTTCCTCTTACCACATCAATTGGTTTCCGGAGATCAAATTGTGCTTCGTCCACGATTGGTTGTCCGCTCCAATGAAACTGGCGGAAAATAAAGCCACATTTAATACAACCTTTACTTGTTTGCTTTGGGGCTTGAGAGAGTAATAATGTCACAATATTTCTACTTAATGTTATTTTAAATTAATTTATAATGTCGCTCTGTGTTTTAAAGAAAGTTTAGTTTTAGAGTCAGTTTTAATTAATTTTAGTATCAATAGTTTCTGAAGAGATAATTGTTTCTTTTTTTTTTTGAGAGACCTGACTCCTACTGACTCCCGAGTCACTCATATTTGTTTCAAAGTGGCTAGCTGGAAAAAAAATGCCTGGTGGTTGAAGTCAAACACCCTGTAGAAACCTTACAGTTGAAGATCCGTGACATCTTGTTGTAAAGCGTTTTTGAAAACTAAATTTAAGAAAGTGACTTTTTACAAACATTTAACAAAATTAATTCTGACCAATGTAGAGCAGTTACTGGAGTGGAATACATCCTTATATTAAAACTTCTTGGACTCTGAGAAAGTATTCGATAGTTTCTGTCATTCATCGCTTTGGACAATTTTGTATGCGTACTGCTTCCAGGATAAAATCGTCACATTTCTACAGGACATGAACGACGGCAACCAGTGCTGTCTGAGACATGAACGACGGCAACCAGTGCTGTGTGAAACATGAACGACGGCCACCAGTGCTGTCTGAGACATGAACGACGGCAACCAGTGCTGTCTGAGACATGGACGACGGCAACCAGTGCTGTGTGAAACATGAACGACGGCAACCAGTGCTGTCTGAGACATGAACGACGGCAACCAGTGCTGTCTGAGACATGAACGACGGCAACCAGTGCTGTCTGAGACATGAACGACGGCAACCAGTGCTGTGTGAAACATGAACGACGGCAACCAGTGCTGTCTGAGACATGAACGACGGCAACCAGTGCTGTGTGAGACATGAACGACGGCAACCAGTGCTGTGTGAAACATGAACGACGGCAACCAGTGCTGTGTGAAACATGAACGACGGCAACCAGTGCTGTCTGAGACATGAACGAAGGCAACCAGTGCTGTGTGAGACATGAACGACGGCTACAAGTGCTGTGTGAAACATGAACGACGGCAACCAGTGCTGTCTGAGACATGAACGACGGCAACCAGTGCTGTCTGAGACATGAACGACGGTAACCAGTGCTGTGTGAAACATGAGCGACGGCAACCAGTGCTGTCTGAGACATGAACGACGGCAACAGTGCTGTCTGAGACATGAACGACGGCAACCAGTGCTGTGTGAAACATGAACGACGGCAACCAGTGCTGTGTGAAACATGAACGACGGCAACCAGTGCTGTTTGAGACATGAACGAAGGCAACCAGTGCTGTGTGAGACATGAACGACGGCTACAAGTGCTGTGTGAAACATGAACGACGGCAACCAATGCTGTCTGAGACATGAACGACGGCAACCAGTGTTGTGTGAGACATGAACGACGGCTACAAGTGCTGTGTGAAACATGAACGACGGCAACCAGTGCTGTCTGAGACATGAACGACGGCAACCAGTGCTGTGTGAAACATGAACGACGGCAACCAGTGCTGTGTGAAACATGAACGACGGCAACCAGTGCTGTGTGAAACATGAACGACGGCAACCAGTGCTGTGTGAAACATGAACGACGGCAACCAGTGCTGTGTGAAACATGAACGGCGGCAACAAGTGCTGTCTGAGACATGAACGACGGCAACCAGTGCTGTGTGAAACATGAACGACGGCAACCAGTGCTGTCTGAGACATGAACGAAGGCAACCAGTGCTGTGTGAAACATGAACGACGGCAACCAGTGCTGTCTGAGACATGAACGACGGCAACCAGTGCTGTGTGAAACATGAGCGACGGCAACCAGTGCTGTGTAAAACATGAACGACGCCAACCAGTGCAGTGTGAAACATGAACGACGGCAACCAGTGATGTGTGAGACATGAACGACGGCAACCAGTGCTGTCTGAGACATGAACGACGGCAACCAGTACTGTGTGAAACATGAACGACGGCCACCAGTGCTGTGTGAAACATGAACGACGGCAACCAGTGCTGTATGAAACATGAACGACGGCAAGCAGTGCTGTGTGAAACATGAACGACGGCAACCAGTGCTGTGTGAAGCATGAACGACGGCAACCAGTGCTGTGTGAAACATGAACGACGACAACCAGTGCTTTGTGAAACATGAACGACGACACCCAGTACTGTGTGAAACATGAATGACGGCAACCAGTGGTGTGTGAAACATGAACGACGGCCACCAGTTCTGTGTAAGACATGAACGAAGACAACCAGTTCTGTGTAAGACATGAACGACGACAACCAGTTCTGTGTAAGACATGAACGACGACAACCAGTTCTGTGTAAGACATAAACGACGACAACCATTTCTATGTAAGACATGAACGACGACAACCAGTTCTGTGTAAGACATGAACGACGACAACCAGTTCTGTGTAAGACATGAACGACGGCTACAAGTGCTGTGTGAAACATGAACGACGGCAACCAGTGCTGTGTGAAACATGAACGACGGCAACCAATGCTGTCTGAGACATGAACGACGGCAACCAGTGTTGTGTGAGACATGAACGACGGCAACCAATGCTGTCTGAGACATGAACGACGGCAAGAAGTGTTGTGTGAGACATGAACGACGGCTACAAGTGCTGTGTGAAACATGAACGACGGCAACCAGTGCTGTGTGAGACATGAACGACGGCTACAAGTGCTGTGTGAAACATGAAAGACGGCAACCAGTGCTGTGTGAAACATGAACGACGGCAACAAGTGCTGTGTGAAACATGAACGACGGCAACCAGTGCTGTGTGAAACATGAAAGACGGCAACCAGTGCTGTGTGAAACATGAACGACGGCAACAAGTGCTGTGTAAGACATGAACGACGGCAACCAGTGCTGTGTGAAACATGAACGACAGCAACCAGTGCTGTGTGAAAGATGAACGACGGCAACCAGTGCTGTGTGAAATATGAACGACGGCAACCAGTGCTGTGTGAAACATGAACGACGACAACAAGTGCTGTGTGAAACATGAACGACGGCAACAAGGGCTGTGTAAAATATGAACGACGGCAACCAGTGCTGTGTGAAACATGAACAACGGCAACCAGTGCTGTGTGAAACATGAACGACGGCAACAAGTGCTGTGTAAGACATGAACGACGGCAACCAGTGCTGTCTGAGACATGAACGACGGCAACCAGTGGTGTGTAAGACATGAACGACGACAACCAGTGCTGTGTGAAACATGAATGACGGCAACAAGTGCCGTGTAAGAAATGAACGACGGCAACCAGTGCTGTCTGAGACATGAACGACGGCAACTAGTGGTGTGTAAGACATGAACGACGGCAACCTGTGCTGTCTGAGACATGAACGACGGCAACCAGTGCTGTGTAAGACATGAACGACGGCAACCAGTGCTGTGTAAGACATGAACGACGACAACCAGTGCTGTATGAGACATGGACGACAGCAACCAGTGCTGTCTGAGACATGAATGACGGCACCCAGTGGTGTGTAAAACATGAACGACGGCAACCAGTGCTGTCGGAGACATGAACGACGTCAACCAGTGCTGTCTGAGACATAAATGACGGCAACTAGTGCTGTGTAAGACATGAACGACGGCAACCAGTGCTGTCTGAGAGAAGAACGACGTCAACCAGTGCTGTCTGAGACATGAACGACGTCAACCAGTGCTGTCTGAGACATGAACGACGTCAACCAGTGCTGTGTAAGACATGAACGACGGCAACCAGTGCTGTGTAAGACATGATCGAAGACAACCAGTGCTGTGTGAGACATGAACGACGGCACCCAGTGCTGTGTAAGACATGAGCGACGGCAACTAGTGCTATGTAAGACATGAACGACGGCAACTAGTGCTGTGTAAGACATGAGCGACGGCAACTACTGCTATGTAAGACATGAAGAACAGCTTACGGTTTGGTTCAGAGCCATAACGGAAGTTAGACAAACATGTATTTTGTCAACACCCCTTTTCCTTGTGGTCATGGACTGGATCATTCGATCGATTGTTGCTGACAGACCAAGGGAGATTACTTGAGGTCTTACTGGACGTTTTGAAGATACTAACTTTACAGATGATGTTGGGCTGCTTGCCCACTGTAACTAAGACATTCAAGAGATAAAGAGAGAGAGAGAGAGAGAGAGAGAGAGAGAGAGAGAGAGAGTAGATCAGTTTGCTAACACAGTAGGACTGAAAAAAATGCCGAGAAAACTAAGATTATGTGGGTAGCTGCAAAAAGTACAAAGCAAGTTACATTTAGATGAGATGGACTAGCAGTGGATCACTTTAAATACCTGGGAAGCTCTATTTCATTAAACGCGACATTGAGAAAGAAGTCTCTGCTATAATAAGCTTGTCAGCCCAAGCATTCAATAGACTTATAACATTTGGTGTTCAATTACTCTCCATCTCAGCACCAAGCTTAGAATTTTAAAGTATGCGATACATACTCTTATACGCAACAGAAGCGTGGAGAATGAACCATAAGATAGAAAGCCGACTTATAGGATTCGAAGTCCTAAGAACAATCTAAACATTCATTGGGATCAACAAGCCACAAACAAAGAAGTTCACAGAAGATCAGGAATTAATAATAACAATAAAGAAGTGAAAAAAAGACGTTAGAAATGGTTAGGTCATGCATTACGAATGGAACAAAACAGCTACTAGCATTAACTAGGTCACCATCTGGTAAACGAAGAAGAGGCAGACAACTGTGGACATGGCGCTGAACCATATATGAAGAAATGAGAGGCTGATAAGTTCAAGAAAGAATAGTCCATGCTTGATCCAGACCAGATTAGGTCTCTTGTGGGTGCATTATGCCCCGACCGTAGTTCAGAGGATTCAGAAGAAAAATTAAATTCAATTGACCAACTTTCTGACCATACCCCAAAGACCTCGTCGATGTTTACGTATTTTATGCATTATCATCACATGTGATAAAGTACACGTTTGAAGCACTAATGGACACTGGTTCTAGTATAAACGACACTGCCGAATACGAGAATTAGAATAAATTACCTGTTAGAATTAGCTTGTTTCTGTTGTTATTTGCTCGTACTCTCTTTTCCATTCTATGTGAGCCCGAGTAGAATAACTCAAAAATATTATTTGATTATACTGTACCTGGATGATTTGTTGACATATTTCAATATATGATAGATAACCTTTGCATAAATAAATGGGATCTTAAACAGGGCGAATCATTAACAAAATGAAATCGAACTAATAATAGTTTTAAGTATATATATATATGTAAAATATATTTTCTGCCATCGTTTCTTTTCTCACTTTTCAGTGGGAGGCAATAACTGT
Organism: Megaustenia siamemsis; assembly: GCA_032433765.1. Lineage (NCBI taxonomy): Eukaryota > Metazoa > Mollusca > Gastropoda > Stylommatophora > Ariophantidae > Megaustenia > Megaustenia siamemsis. The sequence continues at coordinate 60,048,041 of JAVIAB010000092.1, forward strand.
AAATAAAAAGAGGAACGCACTGAGCTATTTAGTAAATGTTTACACGAGAAAGGAACGAATACAGATCTCAAACACGAAGACAATAGTTTAGATTTTATTTTCTCGTAAACTTTTAACTTACCACCTGCAACAAGAGATATGTGTTACTATCATTGCAGTTTGTAACATAAATGCACAAGTTTACTCTCACTGCAGAATCTTGAGGGCACTGGCCTTTAACGAGCACAAAAGACCAGACTGTTGGCACAAACAGAGAGACCAACGCTGAGGACAATATAACAATTTTTTTTAGAAAATATGATGTTTTTAATGATGTGGTAAGGATATATTTTGAAGTATATTTTGTATATAAAACAATTTATATAATTTTGATCGCTATTTTTTAAATTATTTGACAGATTGTTTCAATTAAAATGTTTTAGCTCCAGAAACAAAATGAACCATTTGTGTCAATTCTTGTAGTTTAACTAGAGGAACAAGAAGGAAAATAGTGTGTATCGTCAACACGATGAATTACCGGTCAGTACACTGAAAGAGTTCAGAAACTTATAACTGACTGTAACAATGAGTGAAATATAAATGATCGAGATCCTACTTCACCTCCTAAAATGGGAATAGAAATTACTAATTAATTAAATTAAATAGATTAAAGGAAACAGTCTTGCCAAGCAGACAGTGATCGAAGAGAGAAACCACCCTGGTATAGGACCAGATGTTGCAGATATTGCAGCTCTACTCATAACACAATCGATATTTTAGGTGCGGACAGCGAAGAGAAGTAGTCGAGCACAGATCTTCTCCAAACTCGAGGAACAAGTTATATTTTTGTTTATATTGAAACTATTTTCAGCATTTACTTTGTATTCATTTTATGTCTGTGATTTTACTGCTGTATTAACATATTTTTCCATGGAGACAAGGTTGCTGAAATGATGGCTTTATGGTTAATGTTAAACATGGCTACACCAGCTTCGTAGTTCATTTGCATAGCAACACAGAAGACGAGAATAGTGAGATGAACCCGAGTTTATTTACAACACAGGAGACGGAAAAGTACAAATTCTGGACACTATTGCGAAAGCAGTTGACAATGTACAAAATCGTGACTGTTGGGAGCGCAGAAGATAAAGTGCTAATTCTATTCGCTAGTGGAGACACCGGCGTAAAAGTACCATTTCTGAACGTTATTGAAAACACTGACTAGATAGTACAAATTCTAGACGCTAGCGAAAACTCAGCCGAGAACGATCTCACGGAGATGAGCAAGTGTTTTGGGTTGGACTTCTGTGCTTGATGTTAACATTAAGGCTAACGTTATGTGCTTGACGTTAACATTAAGGTTAAAGTTCTGTATAAGAATTTTGTAAACAAATTCGTTAATTACATTTGCTTGGTCTTTTCATCAAAATCTGCCCCAAAAATCCACAAAATTTGCTTACTTTCAATGTGTGATCAGACTTAAATCATGAAACATAAATAAGTGATTTGGGTAAATTCGTTTCATAAATTTTATCCAGAAGACGAATTTTTCAACGCAGACAAGAACAATTTATTTGTAAAGAATTACACTTCTGCTTCCATCAATATTTCGTTGGGCTCATTAAAAAAAAAAAGGAACTGTTTCCTAAAAAAAAAGAGAGAAAATGAAGGAAAGAAGCAAGAGAAGAAAATAGCAAGGGAAGAAAGAAGAAAGGCATCCAGTCAAGCAATGAGCGTTGCGCGTAAAGATTATATTTATAGTACCCATCCTACCAGTGTATTGACCACTAGTATATTTTTGGTCAATGTGAACAGCACAATACCATTTCCGTTAACATCTGTTCATATCGAATAAGTTATGATTAGCCAGAAACTTTAGTTTTGTTATTGTTTTTACTGGTCATTTTCATGTTTATTATTTGCTTTTGTTAATTTTCACTTATATTGTTTCTTTTTTTAAAAAGTTTTCTTGCCCTTCATTAAAAAGAAATATTTGTACAGTTCTTAGAAATGTGGTCAGGTCGGGCAATTTTACCTGCTTCTGTATGCAGTAGACAGTACATCCCGCGGCTGCCCTGCTGCCTTGCAGGTAGGCTCGGGAGAGTAAAAGGCTAAAGGAGGGTATCCTGAAGTAAAGTAACTCCACTGTCTTGTGGGTGAGACTTTTTAGTCGAAGGCTAGCGGAGTTAACCGTAAAGAAACAGACGGATGGCAACAGATAATCGCCGTCCTAACTTCTTTGTATAGTCATGGGTCGCCATAATTTTATAATTAACGACAACAACGTTAAGGGAATCCAATGGAATACCCTCGTTCGGTAGGGGACATCATGTGCTACAGGTGATACTGGATCGTTATCGTCTACTTTTAGCAAGATTAAGATAAAACAGACACTGAAAACAGGAACTTGGAACGTTAGAACACACATGCAAAAGGGAAAACTGGAAAATATCAAACAGGAAATAAAAAGGATGTGTTTACATTTGTTGGGACTATGTGAAATTAGATACACTGGGTCAAGGAAAATATATTATGATGAACATGAAATCATCTATTCTGGAGGTACTGAGCACCAAAGAGGAGTAGGTATCATCTTGGATGCAGAAAGGACATGAACAGTGAAAGGCTTTTGGGCAATATCTGAGAGCCATAATAGTGAAATTGAATGGTAAGCCAATAGATATAAATCTCATACAAGTTTATGCACCAACAGTAGACAGCCTAGTGGAAACAATTGATATATTTTACTACGAGCATAGTATGGCACTTCATCAATGCAAACCACACGAAAACACCATGGGGATCTGAACGCAAAAGTAGCAAAGGTAAGAGTTGAAAAAGTGGTTAGTTACTATGACTTAAGACAGAGAAATGAAAGAGGTAACAAACTTATTGACTGGGCAAGAACGCACAACATGATGCTAGGGAACACCTAGTTTAAGCAACATCCAAAATGTCTATGGACATAGAAAAACCCAGCAGATAATCAAACCGACTACATAATTATAAACAATAGATTTAGAAAAAATCTGATACATATGAAAACTAGACCAAGGGTAGATTGCAATAGTGATCGTGTACCAGTTGTGGGAAAGCTTAGAGTAACATTAAAAACAGCAAATAGAGCCTTAGTTAATTTCAAGTTAAATTTAGATTAACTCGAATCAGACAAGAGGATACAAAACAAATATAACATCACAATTTTGAACCGGTGCAATGCAACAGAGAAGATACAAATAACTGATAAACAATGGGAAATACTAAAAGAGTCAATGCAAGAAGCAGCAAAAGAGTTCATACCCCAAGTGAGGAAAAATTCAAGAAAGAAAAGGATGACAGATGCCAATTTACTGCGAATGGATACAAGAATAAGAACAAAGGATAACAAAGATGCGTTTAAGATATTAAATAAAGAAATTGTAATACAATGGAATGAAGCAAAAGAAGCATTGCCAAAACAGAGATGCAATGAGATTGAAATGCAACAAAAAGGAGATGCCAAAGCAATATACAAACAAAGTGAAGAATTAACAAGAAGAAAAACACAAAAAGTGGATGTTTAAGATCAAAGGAAGGAAAACTGTTGATCGAACAAAGAAAGTCATAAGGGAACGTCAGACAGAGTACATTAAAGATGTTTATGATGATGAACGTACATAAGTAAATATTAAGGATAATGGAGAAGGGCTAGAAATACTCAAAGAAAAAGTGGAAGACGCCTTGCGAAATATGAAAGTAGGAAAAGCTCCTTGACCAAATAATATAACTAAAGAAGAGATTGAAGCCATTGGTGAATTTGGAATAGAAATAATAACAAAAATATTGAATATCTACAACAGTGGAAATATATTAAAATCAATATCTTTAGCCCTACCAAAGAAATCTGGTGCGATTGAATACGATGATCATTGCACAATAAGCCACGTAGGTCACATGACTAAGATATTACTAAGAATCGTCATGCGAAGAAAGTGAAACAAAATCAGTCCAGAAATTAATGATGAACAGTGTGGTTTTCTCTCTCTCTCTCTCTGCGTTCAGGACTCAATCAGAGTAAGGATTCCAGACTCTCATATGAAGTCAGCTGTCAGGCTAAGTGTGTTGATCGCCCCACAGACAGAACATCACTATTAGAGTCTGTCAGATCCACTCTGACTGAACACCCTTTAATACGTTGCACTGTGTTCTGCGCCAGTGGCCCAGTGCATCCGATTTCAGCCAGCATTTTATTCGGGTTTGCTTTCCCTAGCCTTTGATTGTCCCCAATCTTCCTGCAAGGCAGCAGATGATCTTTTCTGTAGGGGGATTCTGCCCTTAGATGGTAGGCCCTCCCAGGTTTACGAGCACCATCTGCCCGAGTCACTAGAGGTGACTAACACAGACATGCACACACAAAGATGTGAGATGTGACTAACACAGACATACACACACAAAGATGTGAGATGTGACTAACACATACATGCACACACAAAGATATGAGATGTGACTAATGCAGACATGCACACAACGATACGAGGCATGACTAACACTGACACACATCAAGATATATGACACATGACTAACATAAACATGCACATAAAGATATGAGATATAACTGACATTGACATGCACACACAAAGATATGACACATGCCTAACATAGACATTCACACAAAGATAAGAGAAATGACTAACATAGATATGCACACACAAAGATATGAGATGGGACTAACATAGCCATGCACACACAAGGATATGAGATGTGACAAACACAGACATGCACACACAAAGATATGAGATATGACTAACATAAACATGCACACAAAGATTTGAGATATCACTAACCCAGACATGCACACACAAAGATATGACATATGACTAACACTGGTACACACTAAGATATGAGATATGACTAAACACAGACACACATAAAGATATGAGACATGATTAACACGGACACACCGAGATATGAGATATGACTAACATGACACACACCAAGATATGAGCCATGGCCAGCACACACAAGCTAAGATATAAGCCATGGCTAGGACAGAAACACGGCAAGATATGAGCCATGGCTTCACTAAAAAAACACCAAAAAATGAACCATGTCTAGCACAGAAACACATTAAAGTGTCCATATGCTTGGGCTTGTTGTAGTCGGCAGACTCTTCTGAACGTGGGAATCACAGGTTTCGTTAAAAAGTTGTCCGGAGATTTGAGAGTGCAGTCTGACCCATAGAACGTTCTCTTGCATGTACAGATTCCCAATCGACTGTTGACAGGTGTCGTTGAAACAGTTGTCCAGACATTTTATTTTCAAGTGTGGTTTTGTTGAAGGTAAATGTATGAAGAATACCATATACGTTATAAGATCTTTAGTAGAAAGAGCCATGGAGATGAAAACAAATCTATACCTATGTTTCATAGATAATGCCAAAGCATTTGACAAGTAAGCACCCAGAAATAATAGAAGTCATAAACGTAGACAGCAAAGATCTAAGAATAATTTAAAACATGTACTGGCAACAAACAGCGGCCATAAGAACTGGAAATCAATTGGGATTGATCCAACAAATAAAACTGGGTATAAGGTAAGGTTGTGTGCTGTCACCATATTTATTTAATATGTATAGTGAGATTATTTTAAGATCCATAAGGGACATGCCTGGAATAACAATTGGAAGTCATTGTATAAATAATCTGATGTATGCTGATGATACAATCTTAATTGCTAAGAGTGAAAATGAGTTACAAGAAATGTTAGACATTATAGTGAAGGAAAGCAAAATAAAAAAAAAGTACTCAGCCCTTAATAGCAAAAAAACAGAAGTAATGGTAACAACAAAGAAAAAGACATCACCGCAATGCACAATAAAGACAAGTGGAACAATATTAAAATAGGTAAATGAATTTAAATATCTGGGAACAATGTTAAACGTCAGATGGTAGATGTACAACAGAGGTGAGATGCAGAATAGCTCAGACAAAAGTAACTTTCCAAAATAAGGAAGATACTATGCAATCCATTTTTGACAATAGAAACAAGAAAAAGAGTTATTAAGTGTTATGTAGAGCCAGTCTTAAAATATGGATGTAAATCATGGACAACAGACAAGAAAATTACTGGAGGTTGTAGAAATGTGGTTTTACAGAAGAATGTTGAGAACACCATGAACAGCTAAGAAGAGTAATAGTAGTATACAATGTTGTATTTGACTAGTATTGTGGCGCTAAATTAACAAAGATATATAGGGCGGCGCGTGGCGCAAATTTCGCGCGAAATGTACACGAGAGACAAGGGGAGTTAACCATGACTGCGCGTGTCGGGATGTTGACCTCTAGTCCCGGTGAGCCCGGAAGTGACCTGTTTATGTCTGCTTTGTGCTGACTTTGGCGTTCTTCATGTACTTGCTCGATAGCGATAGGTTAATAGATTATACATGACCTCGGGGCGGATCGCGTGTTGGGGGGTGACACCTCGGGGATTATCTCGAGTGTTTTCGGACAGCGTGCTATCGGCTCGGGGATTAGTTCGATTCGGTGTGACGCTATCGCACCAGGTAGACGTTAGAAAATATTTATAGCTATGTAGTTGGGTGTCTGCTTAACGTTGTACCATAAATGAAGCATAAGGGTGAAACAGTTAGAGATTACTGGTTAGTCTAAGCTGGTAGTGTAAATATGTTCCTCGGTGTTAGTGGTTCGCTATCTCTCTCTCTCTCTCTCTCTCTCTCTCTCTTTCGCCCTCTCTCTCTCTCTCTCTTTCGCCCTCTCTCTCTCTCTCTCTCTCTACTATTCCAGCCTAGATTTCCCTCCATTGAAACACTTACTCATTCTCTCCATTTATCCCTATCATCGCGCCTTCCTTCTTTCTCTCTTTCTCCCCTATCCTCTCTTAGACTTCTAACCTATCAGTCCACCCTCCGCCTCTCCCTTTACCTCCCCCGCCCTCCCTCATATTTTTAGCGTCCCTCCTATTGTAACACTTGATTATTTTCACCCTTTATACCTAGCATCTCGCCTTCTTTCCACATAGGCTTCTCTCTCGCTCTCTCTCTCTCTCTCTTCTAACCCCTACTAGACTTCTCTCCTACCATTCCACCTTTCTACCTCTCTCTCTCTTTCTCTCTCTCTGTCTCTCTCTCTCTCTCTTTACCTCGCCTAGCGTTCCGCCTTCATTCGTATTTTTACCTTACCGCCAGTGTAACACATTAATAACATTGAATATCAATTACAAAAAGACTTGAAATATCTACTTTTTAAAGAACCAATAAGATAAACATATGAAAAACGAAGGAATAATACACTCGACAAGGCTTAACAGACGTACTTTATACACATCACCATTAATACAACTGAAATTCCTTTAATGATAACCTATCACATCGTTATGAGCTCAGAGAAAAACAGAAAAAAAAAATTCAACTTACACCGTAAAATATTCCACTACAACACAGACCGCTAGACTGAACAGTACTATGAAAATAAACGTCCGTGAATCAAGCGCGCTTATAACACGAAGTCTCACATCCGACTAGTTTAAATATAATCTGGTAAATAAAATTTGGACGATACTATTCCACCCTCGACTAATATCTAGGTTAACCATTCAGAGAAGAAGATTTCTATCGGACACCCATCAACGAAATGACTGACCTCTGGATTAACTAATCAGAGAAGAGGATTACTGTTATCGTTATAACTGACCTCATTTTCGTTTTGAAGTGCTGTCGAGTCTGATGCATGGGTTACTTTAAATCGATTCGGCCCCTGATACAATCCACCTACCGGGTCAATGGTGAGGGAAATAATACAAGTGGTGGGTTACTTGAACGCGTTTTGACCCCTGCTGCAATACCAGGAGCGCCATGACAGTTATAAATAGTTGGATACAACAATGTTTGCGATTTGGCGGGACTTTGGATGTAACTATCTGTTCGATGTGTCTAACTAGTATCAGTATGGAAGTAGATTTTTTAGGAATACAACTAGAGTGACAATTGAGCCTGAAGAAACACGTAGAGAATCTCACTAAGAAGGCAACACAAAGACTCCAACTAATGAAAATGTTAGAGAACGAGCAAGGGCATGTTAGAGAACGCTGGAGGCAATGTTAAAGAACGATGGTTCGTTAAGTCCGTGGTTCGTAGGGGTTGTGGTTTATTAAGTTTGTAGTTCGTTAAGTCCGGGGTTCGTTAAGTCCATGGTTCGTAGGGGTTGTGGTTCGCGGTTCGTGAGTTGAGGGTTTGTTAAGTTCGATGTTCGTGAGTTTGTGGTTCGTTAGTTGATGGTTCGTTAAGTCCATGGTTCGTGGGGTTGTGGTTCGTGGTTCGTTAGTTGATGGTTCGTTAAGTCCATGGTTCGTAGGGGTTGTGGTTCGCGGTTCGGGAGTTGAGGGTTCGTTAAGTCCGTGGTTCGTGGGGTTGTGGTTCGTGGTTCGTTAGTTGATGGTTCGTTAAGTCCGTGGTTCGTGGGTTGTGGTTCGTGGTTCGTTAGTTGACGGTTCGTTAAGTCAGTGGTTCCTAGGGGTTGTGGTTCGTGGTTCGTTAGTTGATGGTTCGTTAAGTCCGTGGTTCGTGGGGTTGTGGCTCGCGGTTCGTGAGTTGAGGGTTCGTTAAGTCCGTGGTTCGTGGGGTTGTGGTTCGTGGTTCGTTAGTTGATGGTTCGTTAAGTCCGTGGTTCGTGGGGTTGTGGTTCGCGGTTCGTGAGTTGAGGGTTCGGTAAGTCCGTGGTTCGTGATTTGTTAAGTTCGTTGTTCGTGAGTTTGTGGTTTATTACGTTTGTAGTTTGTTAAGTCCGTGGTTCGTGGGGTTGTGGTTCGTGGTTCGTGAGTTGAGGGTTCGTTAAGTCCGTGGTTCGTGGGGTTGTGGTTCGTGATTCGTTAGTTGATGGTTCGTTAAGTCCATGGTTCGTGGGGTTGTGGTTCGCGGTTCGTGAGTTGAGGGTTCGGTAAGTCCGTGGTTCGTGGTTTGTTAAGTTCGTTGTTCGTGAGTTTGTGGTTTATTAAGTTTGTAGTTTGTTAAGTGCGTGGTTCGAGAGGTCGTGGGCAAGGGCAGAAACCTAAGAGGCAAAGACAGAAACCTAGGAGGCAAGGTCAGAAACCTAGGAGGCAAGGGCAGAAACCTAGGAGACAAAGACAGAAAAACACTCGTACTGACTAAGGCTTCCATGGTGTATTTGATTGTCGCCCTATTTTTGTCTGTATAACCTAATATATCACTTTCATTTAATCTATCGATAAACGTTTCAAAGTCATTTCTGTTGTTAACTAACAAGGGTTTGTCTAACCCTGTCGCGTTATTTGAGCTTGTGTGTGAAAGTAACGCAGTCAAATAGAACTGACCTCTGAGGCAATACCGGATGTGTTACTAAAAAGATTTTGACGTATGATGGCAATTTTATGAGTTTACCCCCTTATCATTTTTTTGAGGGTTACGCCCATGGAATCGATAAAAAGCGTTAATTTAGCACGCAGGCTTACCTAAAACTTTATTTTAGACATCCCCACACCAAAAATTTACTTAAAAATCACTTTTGAAATTGTTACCCCCTTACCATTTTTTAGGGTTACGCCCATGGAATTGATAAAAAATTGAAATATAACCTCAAGGCATACCCCAAACTTTATTTTAGACATCCCCATAACAAAGATTTACATTAAAAACCACTTTTAGGATTTTACCCCCTTACCATTTTTAGGGTTACGCTACTGAAATCGATAAAAATCGTAAATTTAGCACGCAGGCTTACCTAAAACTTTATTTTAGACATCCCCACACCAAATATTAACTTAAAAATCACTTTTGAAAATGTAACCCCCCTTACCATTTTTTAGGGTTACGCCCCTGAAATCGATAAAAATCGTAAATTTAGCACGCAGGCTTACCTAAAACTTTATTTTAGACATCCCCACACCAAAAATTTACTTAAAAATCACTTTTGAAATTGTAACCCCCCTTACCATTTTTGAGGGTTACGCCACTGAAATTGATAAAAAATTGAAATATAACCTCAAGGCATACCCCAAACATATTTTTTGACACCGCTACATATCAAATTCCAACAAAAAAAAACAACAAAAAAATAGTAGTAAGGAAGGGTGTTTAGAGCAAGGATTTTAACATTTCGTGTAGGTATCGTGCAGCATCATCTCGTACTGGGTACAAATAATAATACATAAATATTATTATATGGGGAACTTCCGAGGCGATAATAGGTGCTGCACGATACATCTGCGTAGTATGCACGGTTCAAAAACACCCTCCTTACTACTATTTTTTTGTTGTTTTTTTGTTGGAATTTGATATGTAGGGGTGTCAAAAATTATGTTTGGTGTATGTCTTGAGGTTATATTTCATTTTTTTATCGATTGCACGTGCTGCACCGTACATCTGCGTAGTATGCACGGCTCAAAAATACTATACCACTACTTGTTTTTTGTTGTTTTTTTGATGGAGTTTGATATGTAGGGGTGTCAAAAAATATGTTTGGGGTATGCCTTGAGGTTATATTTCAATTTTTTATCAATTTCAGGGGCGTAACCCTCAAAAATGGTAGGGGGGTTACAATTTCAAAAGTGATTTTTAAGTAAATTTTTTGGTGTGGGGATGTCTAAAATAAAGTTTTAGGTAAGCCTGCGTGCTAAATTTACGATTTTTATCGATTTCAGGGGCGTAACCCTAAAAAATGGTAAGGGGGGTTACATTTTCAAAAGTGATTTTTAAGTTAATTTTTGATGTGGGGATGTCTAAAATAAAGTTTTAGGTAAGCCTGCGTGCTAAATTTACGATTTTTATCGATTTCAGTGGCGTAACCCTAAAAATGGTAAGGGGGTAAAATCCTAAAAGTGGTTTTAATGTAAATCTTTGTTATGGGGATGTCTAAAATAAAGTTTGGGGTATGCCTTGAGGTTATATTTCAATTTTTTATCAATTCCATGGGCGTAACCCTAAAAAATGGTAAGGGGGTAACAATTTCAAAAGTGATTTTTAAGTAAATTTTTGGTGTGGGGATGTCTAAAATAAAGTTTTAGGTAAGCCTGCGTGCTAAATTAACGCTTTTTATCGATTCCATGGGCGTAACCCTCAAAAAAATGATAAGGGGGTAAACTCATAAAATTGCCATCATACGTCAAAATCTTTTTAGTAACACATCCGGTATTGCCTCAGAGGTCAGTTCTATTTGGCTGCGTTACTTTCACACACAAGCTCAAATAACGCGACAGGGTTAGACAAACCCTTGTTAGTTAACAACAGAAATGACTTTGAAACGTTTATCGATAGATTAAATGAAAGTGATATATTAGGTTATACAGACAAAAATAGGGCGACAATCAAATACACCATGGAAGCCTTAGTCAGTACGAGTGTTTTTCTGTCTTTGTCTCCTAGGTTTCTGCCCTTGCCTCCTAGGTTTCTGACCTTGCCTCCTAGGTTTCTGTCTTTGCCTCTTAGGTTTCTGCCCTTGCCTCCTAGGTTTCTGCCCTTGCCTCCTAGGTTTCTGACCTTGCCTCCTAGGTTTCTGCCCTTGCCTCTTAGGTTTCTGCCCTTGCCCACGACCTCTCGAACCACGCACTTAACAAACTACAAACTTAATAAACCACAAACTCACGAACAACGAACTTAACAAACCACGAACCACGGACTTACCGAACCCTCAACTCACGAACCGCGAACCACAACCCCACGAACCATGGACTTAACGAACCATCAACTAACGAATCACGAACCACAACCCCACGAACCACGGACTTAACGAACCATCGTTCTTTAACATTGCCTCCAGCGTTCTCTAACATGCCCTTGCTCGTTCTCTAACATTTTCATTAGTTGGAGTCTTTGTGTTGCCTTCTTAGTGAGATTCTCTACGTGTTTCTTCAGGCTCAATTGTCACTCTAGTTGTATTCCTAAAAAATCTACTTCCATACTGATACTAGTTAGACACATCGAACAGATAGTTACATCCAAAGTCCCGCCAAATCGCAAACATTGTTGTATCCAACTATTTATAACTGTCATGGCGCTCCTGGTATTGCAGCAGGGGTCAAAACGCGTTCAAGTAACCCACCACTTGTATTATTTCCCTCACCATTGACTCGGTAGGTGGATTGTATCAGGGGCCGAATCGATTTAAAGTAACCCATGCATCAGACTCGACAGCACTTCAAAACGAAAATGAGGTCAGTTATCACGATAACAGTAATCCTCTTCTCTGATTAGTTAATCCAGAGGTCAGTCATTTCGTTGATGGGTGTCCGATAGAAATCTTCTTCTCTGAATGGTTAACCTAGATATTAGTCGAGGGTGGAATAGTATCGTCCAAATTTTATTTACCAGATTATATTTAAACTAGTCGGATGTGAGACTTCGTGTTATAAGCGCGCTTGATTCACGGACGTTTATTTTCATAGTACTGTTCAGTCTAGCGGTCTGTGTTGTAGTGGAATATTTTACGGTGTAAGTTGAATTTTTTTTTCTTCTGTTTTTCTCTTAGCTCATAACGATGTGATAGGTTATCATTAAAGGAATTTCAGTTGTATTAATGGTGATGTGTATAAAGTACGTCTGTTAAGCCTTGTCGAGTGTATTATTCCTTCGTTTTTCATATGTTTATCTTATTGGTTCTTTAAAAAGTAGATATTTCAAGTCTTTTTGTAATTGATATTCAATGTTATTAATGTGTTACACTGGCGGTAAGGTAAAAATACGAATGAAGGCGGAACGCTAGGCGAGGTAAAGAGAGAGAGAGAGAGAGAGAGACAGAGAGAGAGAAAGAGAGAGAGAGGAAGAAAGGTGGAATGGTAGGAGAGAAGTCTAGTAGGGGTTAGAAGAGAGAGAGAGAGAGAGCGAGAGAGAAGCCTATGAGAAAGAAGGCGAGATGCTAGGTATAAAGGGTGAAAATAATCAAGTGTTACAATAGGAGGGACGCTAAAAATATGAGGGAGGGCGGGGGAGGTAAAGGGAGAGGCGGAGGGTGGACTGATAGGTTAGAAGTCTAAGAGAGGATAGGGGAGAAAGAGAGAAAGAAGGAAGGCGCGATGATAGGGATAAATGGAGAGAATGAGTAAGTGTTTCAATGGAGGGAAATCTAGGCTGGAATAGTAGAGAGAGAGAGAGAGAGAGAGGGCGAAAGAGAGAGAGAGAGAGGGCGAAAGAGAGAGAGAGAGAGAGAGAGAGAGAGAGATAGCGAACCACTAACACCGAGGAACATATTTACACTACCAGCTTAGACTAACCAGTAATCTCTAACTGTTTCACCCTTATGCTTCATTTATGGTACAACGTTAAGCAGACACCCAACTACATAGCTATAAATATTTTCTAACGTCTACCTGGTGCGATAGCGTCACACCGAATCGAACTAATCCCCGAGCCGATAGCACGCTGTCCGAAAACACTCGAGATAATCCCCGAGGTGTCACCCCCCAACACGCGATCCGCCCCGAGGTCATGTATAATCTACTAACCTATCGCTATCGAGCAAGTACATGAAGAACGCCAAAGTCAGCACAAAGCAGACATAAACAGGTCACTTCCGGGCTCACCGGGACTAGAGGTCAACATCCCGACACGCGCAGTCATGGTTAACTCCCCTTGTCTCTCGTGTACATTTCGCGCGAAATTTGCGCCGCGTGCCGCCCTATATATCTTTGTTAATTTAGCGCCACAATACTAGTCAAATACAACATTGTATACTACTAGTAATGAAAACGTTCAGAAAGAGGCCAAAGCAAAAAGAGAGCTACAAAAGTTGAACGTCATTAGTGTTAACGTTTTGGCAGACGATACAACGATAATGGCTACTTCGCTCTCTAGTTTTCTTCTGGTTCATTGATTAGCTCCCGCTATAAATTTAGACGTTTAGACAATCATGTGCCATGAACAGGACACTTGAGGTTTTCACCGTTTCTCCATAGTTTGTCATGCAAGATTGTTTCTGTCGGCCATATTTATGTTCTGCTCTCTGGTCATTTCAGCAAGATAAAATAAATGAGTACCTTATTCTTTGTATAGACTTTGCCTTAGCTCAGTCTTCACTGTACTCAGACAATGCCCATTAACATTCCGATCTCCTTCCTGACAACACAGGAAGTCTTCAGCACAATATACGAACTCCATAAAACCGACGTGGACTCTCGTGGAAATGCCAGAAAAGCTGGCTAATTACTAAAAGCAATGGCAGCAATTATATTTTTTCCCTTCGTTGAAGTTGTCCTGGGCAGCGGCATAACGCACACAACCTTTCGATTTTAAATTGCTTAGAAATATTTTACATGTTGAATTTGATCACGATTAGAAAGACAACATTTTAATCGTTCGTTACAGATAAGTCTAGGTACTTGATTTTAATTTAGAGTGCGTTTAGGGTTGGAGAAGGTAGGAGGCACAGATCGCTATAAATGTGGCTCTAAACGGATACCTTCTGCTTCGTTGAAAACAAGAAATCAAAATCTGAAAATTTTTGAACCACAACATTGGGTTTTATATTCTTCTGCGAAAAGTGGAATATTTAGCTTCCATTAAAGCACATATAAATGCAATGTTAACTCTGGAATAATGATAATTTAATTATGTGTCATAATTTAGTGTTACATTTTTAATACTAGAAAATAAAAATACACTAAATAAACATATATAGAAAAACAAAAGAGATATTTAATATGCACATAAATACCTAAACTCAACAATTGGTACATGGCAGTTTCTTTAAGCAGCGACGAGTTGTTTGTTGATGGTAAGATCGGTTCTAAAGTGAAGAACAGATACAATCTGAGTCGTATTTATACGCGAGGACAGGACAAACTAACGAAAGTACAAGAATCCGTTACGTATAGCCACTTGCACATCTTTTACTTGACTTTGGAATATCCAAAAGATAACCGCGACTATCATTTCATTGGACAGCTTTTCCCGTCCACGTTGTAAAACGATAATATGAAAATATATTGCACGACGAGGAGGAGAATTGCACATATTTCTGAAGTTTCCAAATTTTTTAATTTAAATTGTAGATTAGTTGTTAATTACATTCAATCGAAAGTCAATATTTAAATGGGTTGATGACATTGAGCAAGTTTCAGACTTTGAGGAGTCTGGTGAGATATTTTAAAATTGTCGGTGAATGAAGACCTCAACCTCATCATGTTAGAATACAGCATTTGGAAGTGGGAGGGCTAGTGTTGTTCTTCGCTGTTATTTAATTAATTAAAACCCATTTAATTTACTTTACAAACGGAACAAATCAGAAGTAATTTTAAAACGACAAAAAAAAAAAAATGAATGTAACAATTGGACATTTTAATGTATAAACAATAAAAAAAGGAGTTATGAAAAGAGGATATTTTTTGGTTGTATAAACAGAAAGAAACAGTGACAATATAAGGGATATATTCTGTGTATAAGAAAAACCGACTGAAACAAGAGTAATTATAGGAAGACAATTTGTTGTAAAATGATATTGAAATAACAGGAAGCAATAATTTTAAAATATACATAAAATGATATAATGTTAATAATGAGGACACGTTTCACTTTGTAAACAGATTAAAACAAGAATAATAAGTGAAGGAGCATTTTGATGTAGAAACAAACTATGTGAACAATTCTGACGCCCGCCTCCCCCCATACACAAAACATAATTAAAGCTCTCGACATTTGCTGAACATAATCAGTTTCTCCTTGTAAAGTGTCCCTGTCACTAGTGTGAAACGTGACCATTTTACAGCATTATTTATTTTTGTAAATTATCGTCGTCGTCATTATAAGGATTATCATCGTTCCCATCACCTTGAGGCTAGTGAACTGGACAACTGGTGATGACGAATGCTGTGGTTTGATTCCGATCGACTGATTGCTAGATTGAGCTAGCCTTGAAGGGGTTATAAAGAGTTCTTAATTGGATAAAAATAGCGCACTAACGTAACGATAGAAATAAAATATCTGTATTAGTAAATAAATCATCAATCTTTCATATACGCTACACCCACTCAGCGACAGGATTCTCTTTCTTCTTTTTTCCTTAATTGAGCCGCGATAGCTTAGTGGTTAGTGAACTGGACTACAAAGGACAAGTGGTACGGTTCGATCACAACCGACGGCTTCCGGCTTCACCCAGCCTTAAATGGGTACCTGATTTTTTCTGGGAAAGTAAAGCGGCACGGGCCTAATACCGACCACATTACCCCAAAAATCATGTGTCGAAGGTCTGTAAAAATTATGGTCACTAACACCATACTACCTATACGCCACTTGGCGTGACGGGGGCTCTTTACTTTTTTACTTTTTTTCCTTAATTATTAAGTGAAGCATCCATCAGTCTTCAACTATTAACCTCAACTTAGTAATCGTCGATATTAGTAAGGAATGACCTTTAACATTTGACCTTGTTTAACAACTTCCAGCTTCAGGTTTACAATTGTTATTTCATGGAAATGTCATTTAACTATATAGACACAGTTAGGCTTCAAACACCACTTCTATTTTGTCTCCCTCCTCACTCGCAACAAAACATGCATGCTCATCATATTTAATAATTGGATAAAAGGAAACAAGAAGGCATAAAAACACAAATGTGAAGGCACAAATATATAGTTAAAAGAAAACATAACGAAAATGGACATCAAAATTTACTCAAATGTTTAATTATGGCATGAGACACTTTTAGAGTTCCACTTTAGAAACATTTAGATCAAATGTGTACAACTTTTCACATTGTAAGGGTCAGATCTCGAAAGTATTAAGAAATCGAAAACCGGATGGTTATGGCTATGTAATGCCTCGGTATCACTGCAAACGAATTAAAGTCCATAATTGCTCAACCGCCCGTGCCAGTGGAATCATCCGAATTACTAACTCATCTCCACAACAAAGAAGGGTAGCTATAGTCCCCATCATAGCAGTTTCAACACACGCCAAAAGACATATAGACTTCCGGTTTCAAGATGGCGCGGTCATGTTTGCGTCAACGTTCACTGTTACGTATTTTGTGCCGGAAAGATGGTTAATTCTACCTTTCCAATGCAGATCAGTGTATAGATAGGAAGTTCCACTGTTGGGAACTTCCCCGGTGAAGTGGAGTACATGCATGTGATCTGAAATCCTCTACAGTGTGCGTGATAGTGTGTTCTGTGTTGATTGCAATATACGTCATTATTGGAATACCGGTCAATATGACGGTTAGGCGTCAGGAACTTTTAATTGCTGTGTCTGAAAAGTGTTCCTTGTTGCAGTTTCCGCATATTCCAAGTCAGGCTTGCTGCAGGAGCTACTGAGTTAAGTGCTCTGTGCACACCGTGAGCTGTGTGTATCATCCGTGTTGATCATGTTTCGATATTCCAATGGTTTACGATGAATGCTGATATCGTATGACAGGGGGCAGATGGCTGTGTTCACTTTCTGTACAGTTTCGCCTTGTGTCTTTTGGCGTGTGCTGAGACTGCTATGATGGGGACTACAGCTACCTTTCTTTGTTTTGGAGATGAGTTAGTAATTCGGATGATTCCACTGGCACGGACGGTTGAGCAATTATGGATTTTAATTCGTTTGCAGTGATACCGGGGCCTTCCATAACCAAATAACCAAATAGCAGTTTCAACACACGCCAAAAGACATAAGGCTGAAACCACACAGAAAATGAACACAGCCAACTGTTCCCTGTTATACGATATCATCATTCATCGTTGGAGTATCTAAACATGATCAACACGGATGATACAAATGGCAGCTCACGGTGTGCACAGAGCACTGAACTCAGTTGCTCATGCAACATGCCGGACTTGGAATATGAGGAAACTGCAACAATGAACACTTTTCAAAAACCGGATACTTTCACCTAATAAAACCCTGACATAAATTACTTGATATGCGTTTGTTTATCAGCTCCAGGTCATAAAATTGTTTCAGCATTTTCCCTGGACTTGACAAGCGTACTTCGTAGTACAAGTACAAGTAGCATTCTCTGAATCCATGTATTCAATGCATTTTTAAATCTGACTATGGTTGAGTCCTCTTGATTTTATGAGGTTCACATACGATCTTGCTTGCTTACGTTCGTCCGATAACTAAAGTATTCTAGAGTATTCGTAGACTGTAGAATTTCTCTTCGTCAACCGCCCTTAAAAGGACGTTAGGTGGACGTGTCTGCGTTGTGTTGTGGTTTGCAGTATAACTGTTATATTTGCGCGTTTCGGCTCAACACATCCCACTTCAGCAGGACATTTTTGAGTACCGGGATGTCTTCCCTCTTCGATCCCTGCACGCTTGGCCAGACTAGACAGGTTAGTCTGTTACTGGAGGCACCATGGAGAGGTGGAGCAGGGTCTGGATGGTTTTGGTTCATCGATCCTGGCGCAAGCCATCAGCTTTGGGTCACTGACAACCTCCAGCTCAGATGCTGGTAGCCTCACGATGGACACGATGTTAGTGACTTTAAACGATCTGGCGCACACATTCTCTTGTGAACAGTGCAGTATAAGAGAGAAAAAGCATCCAGATGGCTTACATTCAAATCTAGCGGATCAGATTTTAATTTGTCTACCTCGCTTTGTTGTGTCCGGATCTCCGTGTTTTGTCACTTCATAAAGTGTGTCCAAACGTATTCCGAAATCGTTGAAAGCGAATTCCAGCTCTTTGAAAGCGTTCTCGTCTGCAGTTGTAGCAGTGAGTAGTTGTAACTCTATTATTTCCTTCACGATGGTGAATAATTTGTAAATATCCCTAATAAAGTTATCTAATTGTTCTGCGTTTATCGTATCTCTTGACTCATCTAAGGTTAATGAGAATGCAACGAATTATTTTAAAGCCATCACTTTAATGCTTCATTTTACATCATTTTGCATCATTTCCCATGACATCTTCTAACAATTCTACGCTCAAAATTTACATTTATATGTATTTTGTATGTATATTATGTATATATAATGTACATGTATATATAAAGCTTGAATTGCTTCATCAAAACACTCGTTTGTTAACTCCCCATCAGAACATTGTTTCAAACTCCGAGCGTTTGTTTTTCACCAATGAGAGAGATCAAAGGAACATAACTCTCGGATATTTATTTACGTCTAAAAGATCACACTCTATCGACCTCCCAACGAGGTCTTTAAATTTATCTTTTATATCTTGACCCCTCCATTGAAATGTAACTTTCATGTTTGTTTTGGAAATGATGTTTCAGTTTGTATTTGTTAAGAACTTACTTTTCTTTCATTGCAGACAAAATAAAATCACACATGATTATTACAATACAGAACATAAAATAAAAATCCAAAATTAATCTTTCTTGGAAAGTACACAATTTGTATGTCCACTTTTTTCGTCTATATTGTTATTGTGTAACTAATTTGTTACGGCTGGTTGCTCGATGAAAACATTGTTGTTGATCTCTTCAAATTGGCAATATGTGAGCAAGCTACTGAGAGTAGTTTAGCAGTACCTTTGTTGCCAAAGTTAATGGTATATTTAAAAAAGTCAAGGGTGTCTTGGAAGTCTACATTTATCTAGTTAGCTTTCATATATTTATTTTAACGCACTATCATGGTTAGTATTATAATAATTATTGTTATCTGTATATTATATAAGAGTTTCTGGGAAGGGGGAAGAGTCCATTATATGGGGGCGATTTCGTTATTTCTGTCCTCTCATCCAGCCTCTCATATACACAAATCTTCACTTTGGTGGGATTTCTTCTAGCCCTTTTTTGGGGCTTGTCTCTTGTCACTTGTCTCACTTAGCATTCTTTAACTGACACCCATTACAACTCGTCTTCCCCAATCCCATCCCTATTACTACATCTCAGTTTTTGTTTACGTTTTATCTTTTTTTTTTTTTCATTATCAGTCACTTGATTTGTGTTTTTTGTTAATTTTATTTTTACGTTTTTGTTTATCGAAAATATCAATAGAACCGTTTCTGAATTTAAATTGAGAAATTTGTGAAAAGCGCAGAAGATAAATGATGGTGAACTGGTAGTTTCAAAGATAAACGTTCAAGTCTAAAATTGGATACACCCATGTATCTTAAAATAAATATAACAAAACAAAAGCGAGTTTTCTACCAATAACTATTTCTTTTACTGCAAGGGGGAAAAAAACTAGCGATTTGAAAATTAAAAAAATAATTATTTCCTTCATTATCCTCAATGGTCAATGAAACAGTCTTTTTTCTAAATCCGATAAATTGCTCATTAACAACAAAATCAAAATTTACTTCCGTCTTCTACTCCATTCGTTGTTCTTTATTTTCTTGCCTGGCCGACTATTATTTGTTGATGTATAAATTACTTTCAAGTGCCCTCATGTGAGGATGAAGTTAATTGTGATTCAAGAACAGATGTAACTAGAAAGCTACAGAAACATTCAAAAGAAATAATTTTCGCCATCTATGAAACGAACCTGATCAATTCTGAGTTTGGCATCGAAATCGTGTATTGGCTTCACATTCGTTACATTTTTACTTTTATTTTCTAAAAGAAGATATTGCAGCAAGTCTCTCACTGATAATTACTATTCTGCTCGTTCGGCCATTTTAGCTAGAGAAAGAAAGAAGAATAAATGGACAGACGGACAGCCAATATCAAATAATCAACATATGCAACAGAAATGGAAAGAATATTGTGAAGACCTATTAAACATGACACCAACTACCAATACGAAAACAAAAACCACGAAAGAACGCACACATACTGGACCCAACATCATGAAAGAGGAAATCGAAGAAATAATAAAATATACACCAAGAAATAACAATCGGGTATAGATAACACACCAGTAAAAACAATAGCAGCATCAGGAGTCATAGGAGTGACATGGCTGCACAGATTATTCAGTGCAACAGAAACAGAAACAGACCAACCAATTTTTCCAAGTGAATAGAGATTAAAAGAGAAGGTAACCAGGCACTCAGAAGTGGCAGGTGCTTTGAGACAAAAAACGTAAAAATCTAACTTTGCTGCAACTACAAAACGATATCCAAGAAATAAAGCACTGGGGATAGATAACATACCAATAGAAATAATAGCAGCAGCAGGAGTGACATGGCTGCACATAATAATTAAATGCAGCAAGGCAGCAACAAAAAGCTTCAGAAGACTGGCAACAGGCAATCATCGTACCAATATGGAAAAAGAAAGGTAGCAAAAGAGACTGCAATCAATATAGAGGTATATCTCTTCTCAGCCATGTAGGTAAGTTGTACGCCAAAATCGTGGAAAAAAGGCTGAGACCAATAATAGAACTACAGTTAAGCGATTCTCAAATGGGGTTCCAAAAAAAAAAACAAAAACAAAAACAGAGGATATACTGACGCTCTATTCACATTAAAATAGCTTGCAGAAAAAAACGACAGAGAACAACTGTGGGAGATTTCTAACAACATATGGAGTAAGCCAACATCTAACCAACACAATTAAAAGTCTCTACATCAACAGCAACTGCAGGGTCGGAACAGCAGCAGGCTACACAGATCACTTCAAAGTTAGATCAGGGGTGTGTACTATACCATCCTACTGTTTATTACATACATAGACTATATATGCAAGTTAGCCGGTCCATCAGAAACAGAGAAGATCAACGAGTTTTTATTTGCAGACGACCAGTGATTAATATATGAAACAATAGAAGACCTACAAGAACACTTAAACAAACTCAACAGCACAGGCACAAAATACAACATGAAAATCAACATCAACAAAACAGAAGTTATGAATGTCGCCAAAAATAAACAGAACATCAATATAACTATACAGGGCAGACAACTAAAACAAGTAGAGGAATTCAAATGCCTAGGGAGTTTAGTGACAGACTATAAAGTCACAAACAGCAGAGATAGAATGATGATACAACAAAGCTTGTCAAATCATTGGACAGTTATCACCACTATTGTCCAACAAGGAAATGGCTCTAGAGGCATAACGAGCACTATACAATACAATCTTCATCCCAACGTTGTACTACCAATGCGAGTCCTGGACCCTAGATGCAAGAACAGTAAAAAAATAACATCTACGGAGATTAAATGTGTTAGACGAATGGCAGGAATCAGCTTGAGAGATAAGTGCAAAAATGAAGAACTGAGAAAAAAGCTAGGAATAACAACTGCCATAGAGTATAGAAAGAAACAAGAGATACAATTATTTGGCCACGTGACAAGGCAGAGTGATCAAAACACCAACACAACGAGCCCTCAACAAACGTTGCGAGAACACCAGACACAATGGTCGACCATGAAAGAAATGGATCGACGGAATATTAGAAGCACTAGGAAACATAACAGCAGCAGAGGCAAACAGAAGAGCAAAAGCCCGCACAATTTTATCTCCCTTCGACGCTGAAAGGCAAATGAGGAAGGAAAAAAGTAGAAGTTCTAGTGCCCATATTTCTTGGGCCATGTTTGGACATATTTTTGGATAATGTAATCAGCATTACGTCAGTGATGACACTCCTTCCTGGAAGAAGCACAATTAAGTCTGGATAAACAAGCAGTCGTTTGGTATTGAACTCGATCTCTTATTCCCGACAAACTAATTTGCTTCTTACATCTGAACCAGCAGAAACAGCTGACCAGGATCCTACTTCTAACCCATGCAGTGCCGCCAGACACAGACTAATCAGTTTGGCCAAGGGAGGGACGGCAACCAGGTACCCAAAAAACATGCTGTTATCGAATTGAATGTGTTGGGCCAAAACAGCACAGATAGTACATCTTGCTGTCAACCTCAACACATCACATCTATACTCACTTGACATTCTGTGGAGGTTGGACTATGAAGAAGTGTAGTCATCATGTGAGCACAGAAGAAGGTTACATTGAGAACATTATTTAATTGCTTCATCCATATTTGTTTTTCAGGTGGTTATTTGTATGTAGCTGGAGCTAGAGACAACAACTGCAGAATATTGAACAGCTGTGAGAAATATGACCCGTTACAAAATTGCTGGACTCTAGTTGCTCCCATGAATCATGCCCGAGTAAAGGTGGCAGCAGATTTGTTTTGGTCACACATATTTACTAAATTTGTTTTAGCATCTATTGTAAGTTTTGTTCTCAATGTTATGTATTTAGTTATTTTATTTATGTTTATTTTGAAAATGAGAATTGCATTAAAAAAAATTGCTGTGCTAAATATGCAATTGGTGTTCAATTTGTACATGTGTGTATGAAGGCTTTGCTGAATAATGGTTTAGTATTGCTATCCTTACAGTGAACACAGAAAATGTGTGTTTCTCTGCAATTAAAGAACTAAGATTTTAAAGATATATTTTAAAGCAATTAATGACATAGATGTCCTGTTGTAGTTGCAGCAAAGTTGGGCATTTGTTCTCTTAGTCTCAAAGCGCGTGACGCTTCTGAGTATCTGCTTGTCTTCTCTTCTCATCCCTATTCACTTGGAAAGATTGTTTGGTCTGTTTGTAGAGTCACTTCTGAAGGGACACAGGGGGATCGTGCTAGTTCTGGCCAGATAACCTGATGCAAGCATTGAGGTATGAACCACTGGCAGATTTCAACATTGGTGTTAACAGTGCCTTTACCCCACTCCTTCCTCCTTATTATGTTGATTTTCTATAATAGTCTGGTTCCCTATGTGTTTTATTTCTATATTTGAAATAATAGCAAACTAACTTCTTTTTTTAAATTTTCTGCAAGGAACTGTGAAGGCAGCGAGAAGGAACGGTAGACATATAGCAGGGAATGCATAGATAAGAAGAGAAGGGTCGTTAGCTGTGGCCAAGAAGGTGAATAGTCGTTAGGTGTGACAACGACTGCCACAGGGTAGGGGCGAGTTGTATAGCAGGGAATGAATAGATAAGAAGAGAAGGGTCGTTTGCTGTGGTAACGACCAGCACAGGTTCAGCGAGTTGTATAGCAGGGAATGAATAGATAAGAAGAGAAGGGTCGTTTGCTGTGGTAACGACCAGCACAGGTTCAGCGAGTTGTATAGTAGGGGAAATAGTATGACCAAAAAAAATTGCACACTAAGAAATTAATGATCGGGAAGAAAAGATTAGACACAAAAGCATTCTGAAGGGAAGATGACGAAATGAGAATCCATGACGGAATTTATATGACGTAGGAGATAGAAACGGTAGTTAGGAGATTAAGAAGAAATTTCAGTTGGAAATTGGAGCTGAAAGAGTGAAGATGGGCAGTCATGGATATATGTAAACAAGTCGAGGATTAACGGTCAATTGGAGTTGGACATTGGAGCTGAAAGAGTGAAGATGGGCAGTCATGGATAGACATAAACAAGTCGAGGATTAACGGTCAATTTGAGTTGGACATTGGAGCTGAAAGAGTGAAGATGGGCAGTCATGGATATATGTAAACAAGTCGAGGATTAACGGTCAATTGGAGTTGGACAATGTAGTTAGACATTGGAATTCAATTAGAGAGGATATGAAGTCGAAATACAACGAACGAAGTACTAGAAGACGAAGCAGAGCCGGACGGCAGGAGAAATATGTTTAGACAGAGTCATGGAATGGCAGCTGAAGGAAGCACAGAAAAAGAAGTCAGAAAATAAGGCCGATAGATAAGGCTAGATAGATAGATCAGGGTGTGCGTCCGATGGGGACGTACCAAGTTGGATAACGGCCGCAAAATAGCAATTAGATTAGTCGTAGGGTCGAGAAAATAGGAATCGGGAGAAATGTATGGTAATAGTAGGGAATGTGTTGCAAGATAATAGTAAGAGATGTGAATAGATAATAATATGAATTGTGAAAAGATAATAGTATGAGAGAGTAGATGTTGATAATGTAATTTAAAAATGACCGTGCAGCAATGTAACAAGATGCTCAAATGTCGAACATGTAACATAAAAGAGAAATAAACAACTCAGCTTCAATGTAACGGTCTCGCACTAAGTTCCTTTTCGTATTCAGTTAATGTAACATCATATTAGTCAAGTCATTCATGACAAATTGGGACAGACAGAGAAAGAGAAAGGAAGATAACATCAAAGAGAGGACAGTTCATGACTTTTCAGAGACGCAAAAAAGTAATGAAGATAGAGATAAATGGAGAAGGTTGACGAAGCCGGTCAGTGCTCCAACAATCTGCGGGGGTTATGGGATTATGAAGAGAGGAGCCCGTGTTACCTTTCAGCGTCGAGGGAAAATGGAGTGTTTGTGTCGATGCACTGTAGAGTGTCTCCTGCATATGTTTATGTTCATCGTTATCGTTTCATTTATCCATCGTTTTGTAGGTCTCTCGCACTCACCTGCAGACTTAAGGCTCGGGGTTCAAATGCCAGTTGAGGTAAAAATGTATTTTAGACCGTACAATCTTTCGCTGTCTACCCTGCCTCTATAAATGGGTACCAGAGATATTATCTGGGAAGGAAAGCTGCCGTGAAGGAAACTTGCCACCCCATTTCATGAAGCTGAAGATTTGTATAATAAAAAAAACTAATACTTCATTACAAAACGGCAATTGTCAAGAGACTAAATTTACCTTTTGTATCTCTGTTGTAATGATTTTCATTTTTCTTTATTTATTATTGTCCAACATTTGCACTGATAATAGAAGAGTGTCGGTAGAAATAATATATTTTATAGCGCTCTCTTAGAATTAGCTTTTGCGTGATTGACAACTTTAATCAATGATCAACATTAGGTTGGAAAATGTTAAAATTATTGAGAAATGTAGCAATGGAGTTTGTACATCATAGCGGACAGCATAGAGTGGTTCTAACTGGGCAATAGAGTTATCATAAGTTCAATCTAATCTCTAATAGACCCAGTTGAGACAAAAGTGAATATCTGCTCACTGTTTTGAGAAGGTAATAAAGCCGAGGAAGAACCCCCCCCCCCCTTCTTCTTCTACAAATAGAAAGGCATAGGATCCTCATTTTGTTCTTCACCCATTGGAGTGTTGAGGGAGATCACAAGTTTTGATTCTCTCCCTTGTGGCGGCTTCAACCACTGCCAGTTGATGTTGGTGTAGCATTTCTTTGATATCATCTACCCATCATGCCCCTGGGCTGCCTCTCGCTCTTCTCCCTTCTTCTCTTTTAATATATACTCTGTATGTTACGGAATTGCAGTCTTTAATGGTTACCGGATTTTTCTGGGAAAGTAAAGGGGCACGGGTGTAGTACCGACCACATTACCCCAAAAATCATGCGCAGAATGTCTATAAAATTTATGGTCACTAACACCATATTCTCTATACGTCACTTGGCGTGAAGGGACTCTTTACTTTTTACTTACTTTTATGTTACGGAATCGCACTGCATTCTTTCTAGGCAAACAGGTGTGTGTGGTGTTCCTGTGTGTAGTGATTAGTTCAATGCCTACGCTTTCTCTTTTGACATCATATCTTATTCTGTCCATCCTTTCTTTTATTCTTTGTCTTCTTTGGTCTTACATCTGGCCCTCCTTTCTTTTATTAATTGTCTGCTTTTGTCTTTAATTGCCCCTCCTTTCTTTTATTTTTTGTCTTGTCCTGCTGCTGTCTCTACTTTATTTTATTCTGTGTTTTATTTTATAGTACATTGTCCTTCTATTCTATTAATTTTTGTCTTATTTTTGCCCTACATCACTAATGTAAAACTGAAATGCTCTTGTTCAAGGAGCGATGAATTGCTTATCATTTTGTTCAATGTTCCATATTTCAGTAATTCATCTTTTACAAAAATCAACATTATTATTATTATTGTTATAATTATTAATATTTTACAAATATTATAGTTCTTTTTATTTTACTGTATTTTTTTTCGTAGATTTTCTAAAATGTCAGGTAGGCCTGTTAAAGTGAATAATAACCATTGATGACTTGCCTCCATCTTATCGTTAGTAGAAGCTCCGCTCTAACTAAAAAAGACGTCACGCTGACTAACGAGCATTTCCACTCTTGGCGGCTATCTCTGAGATGTCAAAAAATGACAGCAACAGAAAGAAAATGGTGATAACTTATTTAAACTGATATATTTATATTGCTATTAAGTTTTATATTAAGCTAAAATTAATATTATATTATTAAAGAATCTCTTCAAATGCCTTGTGTATTTTCTTTCTGCTAACCTGTATCTCTTTATCTCTCAGTTTTTCCTCTTGTCACAATATATTCTGGTATATTCTTCTAATAACAGGGGAGGAAAAAAGAGAGGCAAGTTGATTACTTCTTCCTGATGTTCTCAATAATCTACTCTGCGGCAGTGAATCATGGATAACATATGCTCATCAAAACCACCAGCGCAACACATTCCACCTGCCTACGTAGACACCCATGTATCAGATGGCGGGACCCTGCATCCAACTTCGTGTTGGCAGACGCAAAAGGATAGAGAGCACCGTAAAACGTTAATCTTCGCGGATCATAATTCTCTTCCTTAAAAAAAATGAATATAAAAAAACATTTTATACACGCACGGTGTTTGACGAGGTACGCGTGGTCATGCGGCTAAAACAAATGTACTGCTGGCTGAAAAGCCGGCTTACAGTGTTCGAAACCCGCAAACAAATATAAAATGGTATTAAGAAGCTGAACCTAAGGAGAGACGAGACAAATTATGACGTGTCAAATCTTCATCAGATGCAATATAAAAATATAAATACAATAACATACACATAATACAAGTACTTATCTATCTGAAAAGGGCAATGTTAAAGAATGATAGTTAGAGAAATTGACCAGATCACAGTGTCTGTTGGTCACATGACAAGTGGTCAATAGGACAAAAGAGGGCCAGAAAAGAGTAAAACAAAGTAAGGGTCTCCTGAAAAAGAGAAAGCATGGGTGTAAAGAGGGAAGAAGGCAGACGATGCGAGAATAAAAGAGGAGGTCAGTAATTAACATGAAAATAATTGCAAGGGACGATTCCAGTAACCCGGAAATCTTCAGATGTATCATGTCCTGACAGGAGTGTCGGAAACGCGTTCGATGTTGTACAAGTGTTCAACGACCCTAAACGCCTAACCGGTTGGCCAATATACGTTTTAAGACAGCACTGACAGATAATGGCGTGTAAGATTCCTAGATACGCAAGTGAAGCTTTTTCTCAAATGAGCATTTCGGGAAACGGTCTTGATCAGTTTGAAGTACAAATGGGCACGAACTACACGACCTGTCGCAATGGGACGTAACCCTCAAGACTTTGCATGAGTTGCGGAGACGGCTCCTAACCAAAATGTCCCACAGGTTCCTGTCACAATTAAAAGCCACCGGGAGGGGGAGGGGCGTCAGAGAATAGAAAGCGAGTCGTGTCCTGAATGTCATCTGTGAACTGTATTAAATGTTCTCTGTGAACTGTCCTGAATATCCTCTGTGAAGTGTCCTGAATGTCCTCTGTGAAGTGTCCTGAATGTCCTCTGTGAACTGTCCCGAATGTCCTTTGTGAACTGTCCTGAATATCCTCTGTGAACTGTCCTGAATATCCTCTGTGAACTGTCCTGAATGTCCTCTGTGAACTGTCATGAATGTCCTCTGTGAACTGTCATGAATGTCCTCTTTGAACTGTCCTGAATGTACTCTGTGAACTGTCATGAATGTCCTCTGTGAACTGTCATGAATGTCCTCTTTGAACTGTTCTGAATGTCCTCTGTGAACTGTCATGAATGTCCTCTGTGAACTGTCCGGAAGGTCCTCTGTGAACTGTCATGAATGTCCTCTGTGAACTGTCCGGAAGGTCCTCTGTGAACTGTCATGAATGTCCTCTGTGAACTGTCATGAATGTCCTCTGTGAACTGTCATGAATGTCCTCTGTGAACTGTCATGAATGTCCTCTGTGAACTGGTTAACTGACCACTGCTCCATCGCCGACGCAGAAGTAGAAGAACAGTCGTAGGCTGACCCGCAAAATCTCAACAAATTTCCACAAGTTTGAGAAATGTTGGTCTTTAATAGTGTCGGAGAGTTTCCTTATTAATATCTGAACTACGGTGGCATATCGTCTGTATGTGTAACACGTGCTTTTTTGCAAATGAAAATACAAATATTTAATATTCAGTGTTCGTTCGGAAAAAAAAAAATTGCCCAAAAAATTGGCGGGGGAGGGGGGGGGGTCTGAGAGACATTTAAATAAAAGGCACTTTAAAGTTTTTAATAATATATCTCACTTATCTGAGGTATCTGTCAAGGTCCTTATTTAAAGCAGTCGTACACTCCTTTGTTTTTGTTTTTTACTGTCATGACGCTCTAGGCTTTTGCACACACATTTCTTCACTTGGAATCTCGTCTCCTTCAATAGAAATCCTCATGCAGTGATCCAGTGAACAATCTCCTAGCTGGTTTCTTACTGGTGTCATTATCGCAAGTTATAGACTGACTTGTTCATTTTTTATGTTACTCGTGCATGTTAGTCTTATAGTGGCCGCTAAATAAACGATTTACTGAGTTGAAAGGAAGTGAAATGTGAGCGTTGTATTCTGGAACATCATATCAGCTTACCACACTAAAGATGACTTGCCTCCATGAGTCTAAGTGTTTGCTGGTAGTCATCACAAGTGCTACACTGATGGTTTCAGTAGCTCGCTGCCTGTTGAAGACGCCAGCTTATCAATGCATGTTGTAACTTCTAAGTGTTTGATGTTATATTTCACAACTCAAAACTGCATTTTGATAACCAAATCAGTACTCAGCAGACATTCGTTAGAGACCTTGAGCATGTTCACCATCTTTACCACGTGAGTCTCAACTTAGGAATGCGAGCTCTTTCTTTACCATACACACATTGATGACATTGCACTCTACATACTATAATAAATTTAATGTAACAATTGCAACATTGAAATAAGTAAATGCATGAGAGATAAGTAGAACTATATTTTTATTGTTGTGGTAAACATTTAGAGAAGAACGAAAAATATGTTCAAACACAAGAAAGCACACGTCAATCAACGAATAGAAATCATATGAAATTTAATGCAGACATGGTAAAACGTAAAAGTACACTAGAAACTAAACTTATAGCTAGATAAAACTGTTACACATGTATAGAGAGCAGAGCAGTACATTAAATACTTATTTTAAGAAGCGAAAATCGCGAATAAAAAAAAATGTAAAAATATATAACAACTAAATCATTTACAGAAAATGGAATCTTTAAATTTGATAAATAAAATAATAAAAACTAGTATTTTTTTATGTAAAATACAGTGTACAAAATGCATTGTATTATTATTGTAGTGTAACTGTAGTCTGAATGGTAAAATATTTTCTTTAACATATATCAATTTAAGTAAACAAAAAATCTAGTTTGATATTTCTAATTTGTTTATAAAGGACGTGTGTTAAAATGTCAGATTTTGTTGCAAATAGCACAAATGAATATTGTAATGAATTTAAAAATGTGGAACTGATTGGTTGATAATGAAATGTGCACAGCACATACTATCTTTAGTTTTGTCGGACAGAATAACCTGTGTTGACAAAAACTGACGAGATTACCCTCTGATTGTGGACTTACTTCAAGATTATCTGATCATCTTGACCAGAAATTTAAGAAACTGATGAGGAAATATTTCTTATTTTGAAGTGACAAAAAAAAAAGCAATAACAAAAAAAATGAAAGCGTATGAAAAATTAAAACAAATGTTAAAATGTTGACATTAAAGATAAATATGATAAGACTAGCAGTGCAAATTATAAAAATGATATGAAAAATTGAGCAAAAGCACATATTTTTGAACCACTTCATCATGACACTGTACTACTTCTAATTGAGTAAACCTTTATCGAGTTCATCTCTCCCTTCTTCCTCATCTGTTCTTATTCACCTAACCTACTTTCTTCATTTGTTATTGAAACGTTATTGTGTTGCTGCTATTTTTTGTTTGTGGCTGCACCTATCTTTTATTTCCTTTTTTTTTTCCCTGGCTGTAACTTTCTTTCAGACATAAAGTGGCTTTGCCTTCATTTATTTTTACATACCCTCCCCAACACATTTTTCCACCTCCCCATCCCCACCATTTGACACAATTCTATTTGTTATAAAAAAATGACCACTTTTATTTAAAAGTCCTTTCCCTTGTTATTTAATTCCCCTTTTCTACACAATATTTTTACACTCACTCTCCTCTTTGCTATACACTTTGTTTGACCCTTCCTTTCAACTTACTTTCATGTTAAACAAAACTGTTATTTTGTTTATTCTTTTAAATAAATCATTTTTGTGCTCAGTCTTCAGTATTGTAATTATATATGAAAACAGTGGCTTCACGTCTAGATGGATGCAAACAGTGGCTTCACGTCTAGATGGATACAAACAGTGGCTTCTCGTCTAGATGAATGAAAACAGTAGCTTCATGGATGGATATGTATACAGAAACATGGAACTGACCAAGACAAAATCATACTTTTACTGTCTTATAAGTGCATGTCCATAAGTAATGGTCTCTCTTCTAGTCTTCTTTATCTCTCCTATCCCTGAACTAAACAAAGATACGCCTTTACATCGCTGGACAAGAATAATAATGTGTTTTTGATTAGACATGAGTCAATAAGAAAAGTTGATGACTAAATATCATAATTTAAACAAATATACTCAAGTGTTAGTTGTCCATCACCTGAATCATCCATAATTATTTAGATTGATCATGATAACTGTTTACATTTAATTTCTCCTTGTCGCTCGTCTACGTCAGATGCACTCACATTCTTGCAACCAGTTCTGGATAAGGCGGGCCAGATTATTTGTGACATAGTAGGTTTCTCCATAAATGTAGTCATCGTTCGTGTCCACGTCAGCCGGTATTTCAGAAGTCATGGTGGCGACTACCGGAGTTGTCAAGCCGTAGCTTTGTGAAATGTACTTTATCACATCCCCTAAGGTTGTCAGACTTTCGTTCATTTTTCCAGTGTAGTTCGTGATGTTGTTCGTAACGCTCTGTAGGAAGCTTCTCCTAGAGTAGTCGTATGTTGTCTGGTATAATTTCAGAGAAGAATCCAAGCCTTGCAGTATGTCCCTGTATTTGACCAACTCCAAATAGAAGTCTGAAAAAGTTGTCTGTGGGAGAAGGTAGAAGAGATAAAGCAAACAGTCGTGGTTCCACGGCAATGATCATGTACACACAAGCATAACACAGAAATACTTGTTTTTGTGTTCGTTTGAATTGTTTTAAAAAAAATAGCAAACAATGTGCATAATAGCTCTAGCAAAAGTATCATTCCAGGGAGTCATGAAACCTATCTATGACAATGACAGCAAGACAACAAGCCGTTCAGCGCTATGTAGAGTTAATTCTTACGTCTGAAAGTTTGACAATAAAACAACAGACTAGGACATTTTTGGAAGTCTAACTTTGGTCTCGCATAGAATGTCCCCAGTGTTAGAGTTCTTGTATTTTTCAAATATTTATATATTTCTTTGTCTTTCAGCGCTAGGTTAATCATTTTAGCCGTCCACTGAACACTCAAGTTTCTTTTGTAAATCCACATTTTTACTGTTTAACCGATTTTCTTGTTTATTTAATTAATGGTCCGTAAATCAAATCCGCATTAAAATATTCGCTACACGTAACACAGAACTCAGTTTAATTGGTAAACCTCTGTTATCACAGAATTGGGAAAGATGTTGGGGGGGTGGGGGGGGGGGGGGGGGGGGGGGGGGGGGGGGGGGGGGGGGGGTGTGTGTTTGTTGGTGTTCATTTTCTGGGATGAGGCTTTTTCTATACATTCTGTGTTTTCTTTTCTGAATGAGATCTTCCAATCCATGTTAGTAGACTTCTAATATACTAATGTTCTTAAACAAAAACTGAAATTATTGAATGCAGACGACGATGGTATCACTTTGTGACAAACACTGCTATTTAAGCAGAGAGATGAATCAGGTCGTTAACAGAAGATAATAAGTACCAATGATTGATGTAAAGATTTCAGTTCTTAGATATTTTTTTTTCGTTCGTCAGCTTTTACCTCTGACGAAGTCCCTAGAGACTAGGAACTGAATTTTGCGTGTTAATCCATTTTTCCCTGGCAGCCGTGTGTACAGGGGTCCATCGCCGCACAGGCAGGTAACTCGACTTCGGAGGTACTCATATTTTTTTCCGTCGATGAGTAATTGACGTTTCAAGCTGGGCCTCGTGTCTGAGACCAAGGGTGGTTGCCGCAGAGAGAAATCACAAATAAAAATCTCAATTGGTGCAGCCGTAATTTGGATCCACAACCTCTCTGTCTTTAGAGCCGGCGTCTTGCCTTGAGACCAACCAGTCCCCCATTTCTTAGATATGAAGATCTGGATTATAGGTTGCTGGACACATTTTGACGTCTCTGGATGGGCTTGACATGTACACAGCGAGATCGTGGTTTTCTTGCAATCTGTTGGGGTGGACGCTCAGACTTCGATGTCCTTTTAGTAGTTGACAGATTAAAGTATGTTGTGATCTCTTATGAAATATGACAACAAACTAAAAACGTCAATGTATCGACTCATAAAAAAATATATATGAAGTCCAAAAATCAAGAGCACGTGTGACTATCCCCTGTTAACATTGATATTATATAGATGATACGTTTAAACATAGTATACACATTTTCCTCTTACCACATCAATTGGTTTCCGGAGATCAAATTGTGCTTCGTCCACGATTGGTTGTCCGCTCCAATGAAACTGGCGGAAAATAAAGCCACATTTAATACAACCTTTACTTGCTTTGGAGCTTGAGAGAGTAATAATGTCACAATCTTTCTTCTTAATGTTATTTTAAATTAATTTATAATGTCGCTCTGTGTTTAAAAGAATGTTTAGTTTTAGAGTCAGTTTTAATTAATTTTAGTAGCAATTGTTTCTGAAGAGATAATTGTTTCTTATTTTTTTTGAGAGACCTCACTCCTACTGACTCCCGAGTCACTCATATTTGTTTCAAAGTGGATAGCTGGAAAAAAATGCCTGGTGGTTGAAGTCAAACACGCTGTAGAAACCTTACAGTTGAAGATCCGGGACATCTTGTTGTAAAGCGTTTTTGAAAACTAAATTTGAGAAAGTGACTTTTTACAAACATTGAACAAAATTAATGCTGACCAATGTAGAGCAGTTACTGGAGTGGAATACATCCTTATATTAAAACTTCTTGGACTCTGAGAAAGTATTCGATAGTTTCTGTCATTCATCGCTTTGGACAATTTTGTATGCGTACTGCTTCCAGGATAAAATCGTCACATTTCTACAGGACATGAACGACGGCAAGCAGTGCTGTCTGAGACATGAACGACGGCAACCAGTGCTGTGTGAAACATGAACGACGGCAACCAGTGCTGTCTGAGACATGAACGACGGCAACCAGTGCTGTCTGAGACATGGACGACGGCAACCAGTGCTGTCTGAGACATGAACGACGGCAACCAGTGCTGTCTGAGACATGAACGACGGCAACCAGTGCTGTGTGAAACATGAACGACGGCAACCAGTGCTGTGTGAGACATGAACGACGGCTACAAGTGCTGTGTGAAACATGAACGACGGCAACCAGTGCTGTCTGAGACATGAACGACGGCAACCAGTGCGGTCTGAGACATGAACGAAGGCAACCAGTGCTGTCTGAGACATGAACGACGGCAACCAGTGCTGTCTGAGACATGAACGACGGCAACCAGTGCTGTCTGAGACATGAACGACGGCAACCAGTGCTGTCTGAGACATGAACGACGGCAACCAGTGCTGTCTGAGACATGAACGACGGCAACCAGTGCTGTGTGAAACATGAACGACGGCAACCAGTGCTGTGTGAGACATGAACGACGGCTACAAGTGCTGTGTGAAACATGAACGACGGCAACCAGTGCTGTCTGAGACATGAACGACGGCAACCAGTGCGGTCTGAGACATGAACGAAGGCAACCAGTGCTGTCTGAGACATGAACGACGGCAACCAGTGCTGTCTGAGACATGAACGACGGCAACCAGTGCTGTCTGAGACATGAACGACGGCAACCAGTGCTGTCTGAGACATGAACGACGGCAACCAGTGCTGTCTGAGACATGAACGACGGCAACCAGTGCTGTCTGAGACATGAACGAAGGCAACCAGTGCTGTGTGAAACATGAACGACGGCAACCAGTGCTGTGTGAAACATGAACGACGGCAACCAGTGCTGTCTGAGACATGAACGACGGCAACCAGTGCTGTGTGAAACATGAACGACGGCAACCAGTGCTGTCTGAGACATGAACGACGGCAACCAGTGCTGTCTGAGACATGAACGAAGGAACCAGTGCTGTGTGAAACATGAACGACGGCAACCAGTGCTGTGTGAAACATGAACGACGGCAACCAGTGCTGTCTTAGACATGAACGACGGCAACTAGTGCTGTTTGAAACATGAACGACAGCAACCTGTGATGTGTGAAACATGAACGACGGCAACCAGTGCTGTGTGAAACATGAACGACGGCAACCAGTGCTGTGTGAAACATGAACGACGTCAACCAGTGCTGTGTGAAACATGAACGACAGCAACCAGTGCTGTGTGAAACATGAGCGACGGCAACAAGTGCTGTGTGAAACATGAACGACGGCAACCAGTGCTGCGTGAAATATGAACGCCAACAACCAGTGCTGTGTGAAACATGAACGACGGCAACCAGTGCTGTGTAAGATATGAAAGACGGCAACCAGTTCTGTCTGAGACATGAACGACGGCAACCAGTGCTGTCTGAGACATGAACGAATGCAAACAATGCTGTATGAAACATGAACGACGGCAACCGGTGCTGTGTGAAACATGAACGACGGCAACCAGTGCTGTGTGAAACATGAATGACGGCAACCAATGCTGTCTTAGACATGAACGACGGCAACTAGTGCTGTTTGAAACATGAACGACGGCAACCTGTGATGTGTGAAACATGAACGACGGCAACCAGTGCTGTGTGAAACATGAACGACGTCAACCAGTGCTGTGTGAAACATGAACGACAGCAACCAGTGCTGTATGAAACATGAGCGACGGCAACAAGTGCTGTGTGAAACATGAACGACGGCAACCAGTGCTGTGTGAAACATGAACGACAACAACCAGTGCTGTGTGAAACATGAACGACGGCAACCAGTGCTGTGTAAGATATGAAAGACGACAACCAGTGCTGTCTGAGACATGAACGACGGCAACCAGTGCTGTCTGAGACATGAACGACGGCAACCAGTGCTGTGTAAGACATGAATGACGACAACCAGTGCTGTCTGAGACATAAATGACGGAAACCTAGTCCTTTGTAATACATAACAGCATACAGTTTGGTTCAGAGTCATAACAGTTAGACAAACATGTATTTTTTCACCACCCCTTTTCCTTGTGGTCATGGACTGGATCATTCGATCGATTGTTGCTGACAGGCCAAGGGAGATTACTTGAGGTCTTACTGGACGTTTTGAAGATACTGACTTTACAGATGATGTTGGGCTGCTTGCCCACTGTAACCAAGACATACAAGAGATAAAGGAGAGAGAGAGAGAGAGAGAGAGAGAGAGAGAGAGAGAGCGAGAGAGAGAGAGAGAGAGAGAGAGAGTAGATCAGTTTGCTAACACAGTAGGACTGAAAAAAATGCAGAGAAAACTAAGATTATGTGGGTAGCAGCCAAAGGTACTAAGAAAGTTACATTTAGAGGAGATGGACTAAAAGTGGATCACTTTAAATACCTGGGAAGCTCTATTTCATTAAACACGACATTGAGAAAGACGTCTCTGCTATAATAAGCTTGTCAGCCCAGGCATTCAATAGACTTATAACATTTGGTGTTCAATTACTCTCCATCTCAGCACCAAGTTTAGAATTTTAAAGTATGCGATACATACTCTTATATGCAACAGAAGCGCGAAGAATGAACTTTAAGGCCGAAAGCCGACTTAGAGGATTCGAAGTCTTAAGAACAATCTAAACATTCATTGGGATCAACAAGCCACAAACAAAGAAGTTCCCAGAAGATCAGGAATTAATAATATCAATAAAGAAGTGAAAAAAAGACGTTAGAAATTTTTAGGTCATGCATTACGAATGGAACAACACAGCTACTAGCATTAACTAGGACACCATCTGATAAACGAAGAAGAAGCAGACAACTGTGGACATGGCGCTGAACCATATTTAAAAATGAAAGGAGAGGCTGATAAGTTCAAGAAAGAATAGTCCATGCTTGATCCAGACCAGATTAGGTCTCTTGTGGGTGCATTATGCCCCGACCGTAGTTCAGAGGATTCAGAAGAAAAATGAAATTCAATTGACCAACTTTCTGACCATACCCCAAGGACCTCGTCGATGTTTACGGAGTTCGTGCATTATCATCACATATGATAAAGTACAAGTTTGAAGCACTAATGGACACTGGTTCTAGTATCAACGACAATGCCGAATACGTGAATTAGAATAAATTACCTGTTAGAATTAACTTACTTCTGTTGTATTTTGCTCGTACTCACTTTTCCATTCTATGTGAGCCCGAGTAGAATAACTCAAAAATATTATTTGATTATACTGTACCTGGACGATTTGTTGACATATTTCAATATATGATAGATAACCTTTGCATAAATAAATGGGATCTTAAACAGGACGAATCATAAAAAAAATTAAATCGAACTAATAATAGTTTTAAGTAATATATATATATATATATATATATATATATATATATATATATATATATATATATATATATATGTAAAATATATGTATATGATATATACAAAATGAATACATTTTTCGGTTGCAGCAAAAAATAAAATTCACATTTCTGCCATCATTTTTTCCCCCTTTCTTTGCAGTTGGCAGCAAAAACTGTAAATAAAAAACGGAACGCACTGAGCTATTTAGAAAATGTTTACACGAGAAAGGAACGAATAAAGATCTCAAACACGAAAACATTAGTTTAGATTTTATTTTCTCGTAAACTTTTAACTTACCACCTGCAACAAGAGATATGTGTTACTATCATTGCAGTTTGTAACATAAAAGCACAGGTATTCTCTCACTGCAAAATCTTGAGGGCACTGGTCTTTAACGAGCACAAAAGACCAAACTGTTGGCACAAACATAGAGACCAACGCTGAGGACAATATAACAGGTGTTTAGAAAATATGATGTTTTTAATGATGTGGTAAAGATATATTTTGGAGTATATTTTGTATATAAAACAATTTATATAATTTTGATCGCTATTTTTTAAATTATTGACAGATTGTTTCAATTAAAATGTTTTAGCTCCAGAAGCAAAATGAACCATTTGTGTCAATTCTTGTAGTTTAACTAGAGGAACAAGAAGGAAAATAGTGTGTATCGTGTGTCATAATTTAGTGTTACATTTTTAATACTAGAAAATACAAATACACTAAATAAACATATATAGAAAAACAAAAGAGATATTTAATATGCACATAAATACCTAAACTCAACAATTGGTGCATGGCAGTTTCTTTAAGCAGCGACGAGTTGTTTGTTGATGGTAAGATCGGTTCTAAAGTGAAGAACAGATACAATCTGAGTCGTATTTATACGCGAGGACAGGACAAACTAACGAAAGTACAAGAATCCGTTACGTATAGCCACTAGCGCATCTTTTATTTGACGTTGGAATATCCAAAAGATAACCTGGACTATCTTTTCAGTTGACAGCTTTTCCGTTATAAAACGATATAATATGAAATATTTTTCATGATGAGGGGGAGAATTGCACATATTTCTGAAGTTTCCAAATTTTTAAATTTAAATTCTAGAATAGTTAATTACATTCAATCGAAAGTCAATATTTAAATGGGTTGTTGATACTAAGCAAGTTTCAGATTTTGAGGAGTCTGGTGAGATATTTTAAAATTGTAGGAGAATGAAGACCTCAACCTCATCATGTTAGAATACAGCATTTGGAAGTGTGAGGGCTAGTGTTGTTCTTCGCTTTTTATTTAATTAATTAAAACCCAATTAATTTACTTTACAAACGGAACGAATCAGAAGTAATTTTAAAACGACAAAAAAAAAAAATGAGTGTAACAATTGGACATTTTAATGTATAAACAATAAAAAAGGAGTTATGAAAAGAGGATATTTTTTGGTTGTATAAACAGAAAGAAACAGAGGCAATAAATGGGATATATTCTGTGTATAAGAAAAACCGACTGAAACAAGAGTAATTATAGGAAGACAATTTGTTGTAAAATGATATCGAAATAAAAGGAAGCAATAATTTTAAAATATACATAAAATGGAATAATGTTAATAATGAGGGCACGTTTCACTTTGTAAACAGATTAAAACAAGAACAATAAGTGAAGGAGCATTTTGATGTAGAAACAAACTATGTGAACAATTCTGACGCCAGCCTCCCCCCATACAGAAAACATAATTAAAGCTCTCGACATTTGCTGAACAGAATCAGTTTCTCCTTGTAAAGTGTCCTGTCGCTAGTGTGAAACGTGACTATTTTACAGCATTATTTATTTTTGTAAATTATCGTCGTCGTCATTATAAGGATTATCATCATTCCCATCAGCTTGAGGCTTGTGAACTGGACAACTGGTGATGACAAATGCTGTGGTTCGATTCCGACCAACTGATTGCTTGATTCAACTAGCATTGAATGGGTTATAAAGGGTTCTTATGGGATATAAATAACGCACTAACGTAATGCTGATAGAAAAAATATCTGTATTAGTAAACAAATCATCAATCTTTCATATACGCTACACACACTCAGCGACAGGATTATCTTTCTTCTTTTTTCCTTAATTATTAAGTGAAGCATCCATCAGTCTTCAACTATTAACCTCAACTTAGCAATCGTCGATATTTTTAAGGAATGACCTTTAACATTTGAACTTGTTTAACAACTTCCAGCTTCAGGTTTACAATTGTTATTTCATGGAAATGTCATTTAATTATATAGACACAGTTAGGCTTCAAACACCACTTCTATTTTGTCTCCCCTCCTCACTCGCAACAAAACATGCATGGTGATCATATTTAATAATTGGATAAAAGGAAACAAGAAGGCACAAAAACAAAAAGATGAAGGCACAATTATATAGTTAAAAGAAAGCATAACGAAAATGGACATCAAAATTTACTCAAATGTTTAATTATGGCATGAGACACACACTTTTAGAGTTCCACTTTAGAAACATTTAGATCAAGTGTGGACAACTTTTCATATAGTAAGGGTCAGATCTCGAAAGTATTAAGATATCGAAAACCGGATACTGTCACCTAATAAAACCCTGACATAAATTACATAATATGCGTTTGTTTATCAGTTCCAGGTCATAAAATTGTTTCAGCATTCTCCCTGGACTTGACCAGCGTACTTTAAAGTAGCATTCTCTGAATCCATGTATTCAATGTTTTTTTTAAAATCTGACTAT
Organism: Megaustenia siamemsis; assembly: GCA_032433765.1. Lineage (NCBI taxonomy): Eukaryota > Metazoa > Mollusca > Gastropoda > Stylommatophora > Ariophantidae > Megaustenia > Megaustenia siamemsis. Next base: position 60,088,280 of record JAVIAB010000092.1, read on the forward strand.
TGTTGAGTCTTCTTGATTTTATGAGGTTCACATTCGATCTTGCTTGCTTACGTTCGCCCGATGACTAAAGTATTCTTGAGTATTCCTAGACTGTAGAATTCCTCTTCGTCATCCGCCCTTAAAAGGACGTTAAGTGGACGTGTCTTCGTTGTGTTGTGGTATGCAGTATAACTGTTATATTTTCGCCTTTCGGCCCAACATATCTGACTTGAGCACGACATTTTTGAGTACCGGGTTGTCTTCCCTCTTCGATCCGTACACGCTTGGCCAGACTAGACAGGTTAGTCTGTTACTGGAGGCACCACGGAGAGGTGGAGCAGGGTCTGGATGGTTTTGGTTCACCGATCCTGGCGCAAGCCATCAGCTGTGGGTCTCTGACAACTTCCAGCTCTGGTACCGGTAGGTGCGCCTTCGCCTCACGATGGACACGATGTTAGTGACTTTAAACGATGTGGCGCACACATTCTCTTGTGAACAGTGCAGTATAAGAGAGAAAAAAAGCGTCCAGATGACTTACATTCAAATCTAGTGGGTCAGATTTTAATTTGCCTACCGTGCTTTGTTGTGTCCGGTGCTCCGTATTTTGTCACTTCATTAAGTGTGTCCAAACTTATTCCGGAATCGTTGAAAGCGAATTTCAGCGCTTTGAAGCGCTCTCGTATGCAGTGGTAGCTGTGAGTAGTTGTAACTCTATTATTTCCTTCACGATGGTGAATAATTTGTCAATGTCCCTAATAAAGTTATCTAATTGTTCTGCGTTTATCGTATCTCTTGACTCATCTAAGGTTAATGAGAATGCAACGAATTATTTTAAAGCCATCACTTTAATGCTTCATTTTACATCATTTTACATCTTTTCCCATGACATCTTCGAACAATTCTTCGCTCAAAATTTACATTTATATGTATTTTGTATGTATATATATATATATATATATATATATATATGATACAGTTTAACAGCACAAAGAGCTTGAATTGCTTCATAAAAACACTCGTTTGTTAATTCCCCATCAGAACATTATTTCAAACTCTTAGCGTTTGTTTTTCACCAATGAGAGAGATCAAAGGAACATAACTCTCGGATATTTATTTACGTCTAAAAGATCACACTCTATCGACCTCCCAACGAGGTCTTTAAATTTATCTTTCATATCTTGACCCCTCCAGTGAAATGTAACTTTCATGTTTGTTTTGGAAATGATGTTTCAGTTTGTATTTTTTAAGAACTTTCTTTTCTTTCATTGCAGACAAAATAAAATAACACATGATTGTTGCGATACAGAACATAAAGAAATAATCCAAAATTAATATTTCTTGGACTGTGCACAATTTTTGGTCCATTTTTATATTGTTATTGTGTAACTAATTTGTTACAGTTGGTTACTTGATGAAAACATTTTTGTTGATCTCTTCAAATTGGCAATATATGAGCAAGCTACTGAGAGTAGTTTAGCAATACCTTTGTTGACAAAGTTAATGGTATATTTAAAAAAGTCAAGGGTGTCTTGGAAGTCTACATTTATCTAGTTAGCTTTCATATATTTATTTTAACGCACTATCATGGTTAGTATTATAATAATTATTGTTATCGGTGTACTATAACAGAGTTTCTGGGAAGGGGTAAGAGTCCATTATATGGGGGAGATTTCTTTATTTCTGTCCTCTCTTCCAGCCTCTCATATACACAAATCTTCACCTTGGTGGGACTTCTTCTAGCCCTTTTTTGGGGAACCACTTGTCTCACTTACCATTCTTTAACTGACACCCATTACAACTCGTCTTCCCCAATCTCATCCCTATTACTACATCTCAGTTTTTGTTTACGTTTCTTTTCTTTTTTTTTTCATTATCAGTCACTTGATTTGTGCTTTTTGTTAATTTTATTTTACGTTTTGATTATCGAATATATCAATAGATCCGTTTCTGAATTTAAATTGAGAAATTTGTGAAAAGCGCAGAAGATAAATGATGGTGAATTGGTAGTTTCAAAGATAAACGTTCAAGTCTAAAATTGGATAGACCCATGTATCCTAAAATACATACAGTCGAACCTGTCTAAGGCGACCATTCACGGGACTTTCAAAAAACTGGTCCCATAGGACAGGTGGTCCTGCCTCACAGGTTTCACATAATAAATAGAGCGATAAAAAAAATTTTATCCTAAGCACTATGAAAACTAACCTGCAAATCAGCGTAATCCATGAGTAGAACATAGTGCACATGTCGGTCTACAATAGCCACTGGTTGGACACTTTTCATAAAACACGATAGTTAAACACACAAAAATAAAACACACATACACAGATTCCACTTATACTGTACATGTATCACTTTTGACTTGAAAAAAAATCCAATATGGTAGTCTGTTGTTTGACAGATGAAATAAACGATAAGTTCAATTTTTCTCTCAAGTCCATGATAACGTCTAGTATGTCAGATCTCCCGTTTGTTATTGAATAGGTGCGCAGAAGCTCCAAAGCATTATGTGCATCTGCGATAGTGTATGTTTTCTCAATGTCAGTAGAATCTTGTTCGTTGTCTGATTCACTATTCACATCCTCAGCAGCTAAAATTGCAGTGGCAGAAAGATCCCAGTTTGTTTCTATTGTGTTGCAAGTTTGGAGCCCTGAATCAATCATGGAGATGTCTGTCAATTGGTATCCAAACAATTCTTTTGAAAGGTTATCCAAAGCAGTAGAAATTGCAGTAGAAACAATTTGCACGTCGGTCTTTGATGCAGATTCCATGTGCGTCAGAGAATATGCGTGTGTTTCAGCAGGACAATGAAAACCTGCTTTACAGAAACACTTAAGGATGGTTAAGTTGTCCACTTCTTTCCATGCTGCAGCAATCCAGTAGACTACATCCAGTAAATTGACCTGTTTCATGAGTTCGGTTCCGGAAGCATCCTTGTTTGATTCCATGACTGTGATAAGATGTAGAAGCTGTTTTTGTCTAAACTTTAATTTAAATGTCTGAATGATACCCTGGTCTAGGGGTTGAACTAATGCAGTTGTGTTGGGTGGCAGAAACTGCAGCTTAACATTCTGTAGTTCGATCTTGGGATGACAGGTAGCGTTGTCAACAAATAAAATAATGTGGCGCTTTTTTTTCTGCATCTTACGGTCAAAACTTTTCAGCCAATCTTCAAATATAGCTGCAGTCATCCATGCCTTTTTGTTGTTTCTGTAAATCACTGGCAGTGTGTTTATGTTAATGTTTTTAAAAATCCTAGGGTTAGCTGCTTTCCCAATCACTAAAGCCGGTTCTCGTTCCCCCAACATGTTAGTGCATAGCATCACTGTTATTCGCTCTTTGCTTTTTTACCCCCAGCGCATTTTTCTCCTTTGACAAAAAATGTTTTGTCCGTAGTCGCTTTGAAAAATAACCCGGTTTCATCTAAATTAAAAATGTCTTGAGCAGCGTAACCATAGCATATCTCGGATAATTTAGAAGTCCAGTCAGCCGCAGCACTCATATCTGAATCACCGACTTCGCCACATTGCTTACCAAACACAAGATTGTGTCTTTTAATGAAGGCCTCTAACCAGCCGTTCGATGCTTTAAAGACTGAGTTTTCCAATTCTTTTGCAAACTGTAAAGCTCGTTCTTTGATCATCGGCTCAGATAACGGAATTTTTCGTGCAAGTGCTGATTGACACCATTTCCAACAAAGTGTATTTATGTCTTCATTTCCCGTTTTCCTGCTATTCCTTCTTTTCATACTTGGTGCATTATTTTCAAAGTCATTCATATACTCGGCTGTTCTCTTTAACGTACGTAAAATCTGTGTCTTTCCCACTCCAAACTGTTCTGCCAATAATCGCGAACTTTTACCTTGCTGATTTTGTCGAATCACTGATATTCGTTCTTCCAGCGTTAATGCTTTTGGTTTTACACTTTTGACACTGGCCATTTCCTATATTGTGTGTAACACTTTTAAAATCCACAAAAATAATTCACTGAGATACTGTACATGTACATGAATACACTCTAAGCGGGCAATGACTAATTCTTTAGTTAATTCCTGTAATTTATACGGGCCACGCAATGGTCTACTCTGGTCTAGACGGAACCGCGAAGTGATGTCACTTCACGAATCATAGATCTGTGTCTGCACCAGTATTGACTGATAAACGTAACACGTCCCACTGTAATCTGGGACTCACTAAATACGGGAATACATCAACACCTGTAGACACCTGTGTCGATCGTTTATAGCTCCCAGCGAGACGAAGGACTGGCTGGTCGTCATAAACGGGATAAATAACATTGGCGGCGGTTAATTAGCCTGGTCTCTGGTCGCGTCATACGGTGAGCGCCGTAATCAGTGTTAGCATATAGTAAAAAACTCGGGAAATTGTAGACCCGGTCCTATAACCAGGGAAACGCTTTAAACAGGTGGTCCTAAGACCAGGTTCGACTGGATAACAAGAAAATAGCGAGATTTCTACCAATAACTATTTCTTTTACTGCAAGGGGGGGGGGGGGGGGGGGAGAAAAACTAGCGGTTTGAAAATAAAAACAAAATTATTTTCTTCATTTCCTCAACGGTCAAAGATTCATTGTCTTTTTCTAAATCCGATAAATTGCTCATTAACAACAAAATCATTGCAGATAGAGAAAATACTGAATATGTTCGCTTCCATAGGTCAGAATTAAAATAGCTTGCAGATAGAACAAAATCACAATTTACTTCCGTCTTCTACTCCATTCGTTGTTCTTTATTTTCTTGCCTGTCCTATTATTTGTTGATGTATAAATGACTATCATGTGCCCTCATGTGAGGGTGAAGTCAATTGTGATTCAAGAACATATGTAACTAGAAAGCTACAGAAACCTTCAACAGGTTTAATTTTCGCCATCTATGAAACGAACCTGATCAATTCTGAGTTTGGCATCGAAATCGTGTAATGGCTTCACATTCGTTACATTTTTTTCTTTATTTTCTAAAAGAAGATATTGCAGCAAATCTCTCACTGATAATTAATATTCTGCTCGTTCGGCCCTTTTGGCTAGAGAAAGAAAGAAGAAGAAATGGACAGTCGGACAGCCAATATCAAATAACCAACATATGCAACAGAAATGGAAATAATATTTTGAAGATCTATTAAAAATAACACCAACTACCAATACGAAAACAAAAACCACGCAAGAACGCACACATACTGGACCCAACATCATGAAAGAGGAAATCGAAGAAATAATAAAATATTCACCAAGAAATAACAATCGGGTATAGATAACACACCAGTAGAAATAATAGCAGCATCAGGAGTCATAGGAGTGACATGGCTGCACAGACTATTCAATGCAACAGAAATAGAAACAGACCAAGCAATTTTTCCAAGTGAATAGAGATTAAAAGAGAAGGTAAATAGGCACTCAGAAGTGACAGGTGCTTTGAGACAAAAAACGTAAAAATCCAACTTTGCTGCAACCACAAAACGATATCCAAGAAATAAAGCACTGGGGATAGATAACATACCAATAGAAATAATAGCAGCAGCAGGAGTGACATGGCTGCACAGAATAATTAAATGCAGCAAGGCAGCAACAAAAAGCTTCAGAAGACTGGCAACAGGCAATCATCGTACCAATATGGAAAAAGAAAAATTGCAAAAGAGACTGCAATCAATATATCTCTTCTCAGCCATGTAGGTAAGTTGTACGCCAAAATCGTGGAAAAATGGCTGAGACCAATAATAGAACTACAGTTAAGCGATTCTCAAATGGGGTTCCAAAAAAAGACCAGAGGATGTACTGACGCTCTATTCACATTAAAATCATCACCATGCGCCATACCGATTGGCGTAGGCGATCATGTTCCTCCATAATCTTCTATCTACAGTACATCGTATCAGTTCTGTTGTTGACTTTTTTCCATGCCATGACACCAAGCTAACCAGTATTTTTCTCTTTGTCGTCCGCGATCTCTCTTTCCTTTTATTTTGCCAGTTGTAACCAAGTATTGCAACTTTCCTCTTCTCATGATGTGCCCGAAAAATTTTGATTGCTTCTTTCTGATGTTTCTTAAGAGCTCCCTTTTGTGTTGGCCTCTTTGAGAACTTTCTCATTGGTCTTTCTAGCTGTCCAGGAAACTTTCAACATTCTTCTGAGAAATCCCATCTCTGTGGCCTCTCATCGTCTTTTCATTTGTTTGTCTACTGTCCATGATTCGCTTCCATAGGTCAGAATTAAAATGGCTTGCAGGTCACATTAAAATAGCTTGCAGAAAAAAAACGACAGAACACAATCGAAATTAAATTTATACATAGCTTTCATTGACCAGAAAAAGCATTCGACAGAGTAAACCGAGAACAACTGTGGGAGATACTAACAACATATGGAGTAAGCCAACATCTAACCAACCCAATTAAAAGTCTCTACATCAACAGCAGCTGCAAGGTCAGAACAGCAGCAAGCTACACAGACCACTTCGAAGTTAGATCAGGTGTAAGACAGGGATGCGTACTATACCATCCTACTGTTTATTACATACATAAACTATATTTGCAAGTTAGCCGGTCCATCAGAGACAGAGAAGATCAGCGAGCTTTTATTTGCAGACGACCAGTGATTAATATATGAAACAATAGAAGACCTACAAGAACACTTAAATAAACACAACAGCACAGGCACAAAATACAACATGAAAAACAACATCAAGAAAACAGAAGTTATGAACGTCGCCAAAAATAAACAGAACATCAATATAACAATACAGGGCAGGCAACTAAAACTAGTAGAGGAATTCAAATACCTAGGAAGTTTAGTGACAAACTATAATTCACAAACAGCAGAGATAAAATCAAGATACAACAAAGTTTTGTCAAATCATTGGACATTAACACCACTATTGTCCAACAAGGAAATAACTCTAGAGGCATAACGAGCACTATACAATACAATCTTCATCCCAACGTTGTGCTACCAATGCCAGTCCTGGACCCTAGATGCAAGAATAATAAGAAAATAACATCTACGGAGATTAAATGTGTTAGACGAATGGCAGGATTCAGCTTGAGAGATAAGTGCAAAAATGAAGAACTGAGAAAAAAGCTAGGAATAACAACTGCCATAGAGTATAGAAAGAAACAAGAGATAAAATTATTTGGCCATGAGACGAGGCAGAGTGATCAAAACACCAACACAACGAGCCCTCAACAAACGTTGCGAGAACACCAGACACAATGGTCGACCATGAAAGAAATGGACCGACGGAATATTAGAAGCACTAGGAAACATAACAGCAGCAAAGGCAAACAGTAGAGCAAAAGTCTGTAAATTTTACCTCCCTTCGGCGCTGAAAGGCAAATGAGGAAAGAAAAAAGTAGAAGTTCTAATGCCCATATTTCTTGGGCCATGTTTGGACATATTTTTGGATAATGTAATCAGCATTACGTCAGTGATGACACTCCTTCCTGGAAGAAACACAATTAAGTCTGGATAAACAAGCAGTCGTTTGGTATTGAACTCGATCTCTTATCCCTGACAAACTAATTGGCTTCTTACATCTGAACCAGCAGAAACAGCTGACCAGGATCCTACTTCTAACCCATGCAGTGGGCCAGACACAGACTAATCAGTTTGGCCAAGGGAGGGACGGCAACCAGGTACCCAAAAAACATGCTGTTATCGAATTGAATGTGTTGGGCTAAAAGACAGACAGTGCATCTTGCTGTCAACCATAACACAGCACATCCATACTCACTTGACATTCTGTGAAGGTTGGACTATGAAGAAGTGTAATCATGTGAGCACAGAAGAAGGTTACATTGAGAAAATTATTTATGTGCTTCATCCATATTTGTTTTTCAGGTGGCTATTTGTATGTTGCTGGAGCTAGAGACAACAACTGCAGAATATTGAACAGCTGTGAGAAATATGACCAGTTACAAAATTGCTGGACTCTAGTTGCTCCCATGAATCATGCCCGAGTAAAGGTGGCAGCAGATTTGTGATTATGTTTTGGTCACAAATATTTACTAATTTGTTTTAGCATCTATTGTAAGTTTTGTTCTCAATGTTATGTATTTAGTTATTTTATTTATGTTTATTTTGAAAATAAGAATTGCATTAAAAAAATTGCTGTGCTTTATTTGCATTTGGTGTTCAATTTTTACATGTGTGAATGAAGGCTTTGCTGAATAATGGTTTAGTATTGCTATCCTTACAGTGAACACAGAAAATGTGTGTTTCTCTGCAATTAAAGAACTAAGATTTTAAAGATATATTTTAAAGCAATTAATGACATAGATGTCCTGTTGTAGTTGCAGCAAAGTTGGGCATTTGTTCTCTTTGTCTCAAAGCGCGTGACGCTTCTGAGTATCTGCTTGTCTTCTCTTCTCATCCCTATTCACTTGGAAAGATTGTTTGGTCTGTTTGTAGAGTCACCTCTGAAGGGGTACAAAGGGATCTTGCTAGTTCTGGTCACATACCCTGATGCAGGCATTGAGGTATGAACCGCTGGCAGATTTCAACATTGGTGTTAACAGTGCCTTTTACCCCACTCCTCCCTCCTATTATGTTGATTTTATATAATAGTCTGGTTCCCTATGTGTTTTATTTCTATATTTGAAATAATAGCAAACTAACTTCTTTGAAAAAAATTTTCTGCAAGGAACTGTGAAGGCAGCGAGAAGGAACGGTAGACAGAGAAAGAGAAAGGAAGATAACATCAAAGAGAGGACAGTTCATGACCTTTCAGAGACGCAAAAAAATAATGAAGATAGAGATAAATGGAGAAGGTGACGAAGCCGGTCAGTGCTCCAACAATCTGCTGGGTTTATCGGATTACGAAGAGAGGAGCCGTGTTGCCTTCAGCGTCGAGGGAAAATGGAGTGTTTGTGTCGATGCACTGTAGAGTGTCGCCTGCATATGCTGATTGTGATGTCTGCTGTTTCATTCATCCTTCGTTTGTAGGTCTCTCGCACTCGCCTGCGGACCTAAGGTTCGAGGTTCAAATGCTAGTTGTATCTCTGTTGTAATGATTTTCATTTTTCTTTATTTATTATTGTCCAACATTTGCACTGATAGTAGAAGAGTGTCGGTAGAAATAATATATTTTATAGCGCTCTCTTAGAATTAGCTTTTGCGTGATTGTTCTAAAATATATGAATAATACGTGTTAACATTTTATGAGAAATTGACAACTTTAATCAATGATCAATATTATGTTGGAGAATGTTAAAATTGATGAGAAATGTAGCAATGGAGCATTTACATCTTAGCAAACAGCATAGATTGGTTCTAACTGGGCAATAGAGTTATCATAAGTTCAATCTAATCTCTAATAGACCCAGCTGAGACAAAAATGATTATCTGCTCACTTCTTTGAGAAGGTAATAAAGTCGAGGAAGAACACCCCCCCCCCCTCTTCTTCTACAAATAGAAAGGCATAGGATCTTTAACTTCCTCTTCACCCATTGGGGTGTTGAGGGAGATCAAAAGTTCTGATTCTCTCCCTTCTGGCGGCTTCAACCACTGCCAGTTGATGTTGATGTAGCATTTCTTTGATATCATCTACCCATCATGCCCCTGGGCTGTCTCTTGCTCTTCTCCCGTCTCCTCTTTTAATATGTTCTCTGTATGTTACGGAATTGCAGCCTTTAATGGTTACCAGATTTTTTCTGGGAAAGTAAAGCTGCACGGGTGTAGTACCGACCACATTACCCCAAAAATCATGCGCTGAATGTCTGTAAAATGTATGGTCTCTAACACCATATTCTCTATACGTCACTTGGCGTGAAGGGACTCTTTACTTTTTACTTACTTTTATGTTACGGAATCGCACTGCATTCTTTCTAGGCAAACAGGTGTGTGTGGTGTTCCTGTGTGTAGTGATTAGTTCAATGCCTACGCTTTCTCTTTTGACATCATATCTTATTCTGTCCATCCTTTCTTTTATTCTTTGTCTTCTTTGGTCTTACATCTGGCCCTCCTTTCTTTTATTAATTGTCTGCTTTTGTCTTTAATTGCCCCTCCTTTCTTTTATTTTTTGTCTTGTCCTGCTGCTGTCTCTACTTTATTTTATTCTGTGTTTTATTTTATAGTACATTGTCCTTCTATTCTATTAATTTTTGTCTTATTTTTGCCCTACATCACTAATGTAAAACTGAAATGCTCTTGTTCAAGGAGCGATGAATTGCTTATCATTTTGTTCAATGTTCCATATTTCAGTAATTTATCTTTTACAAAAATCAACATTATTATTATTATTGTTATAATTATTAATATTTTACAAATAGTTTTTTTTATTTTACTGTATTTTTTTCGTAGATTTTCTAAAATGTCAGGTAGGCCTGTTAAAGTGAATAATAACCATTGATGACTTGCCTCCATCTTATCGTTAGTAGAAGCTCCGCTCTAACTAAAAAAGACGTCACGCTGACTAACGAGCATTTCCACTCTTGGCGGCTATCTCTGAGATGTCAAAAAATGACAGCAACAGAAAGAAAATGGTGATAACTTATTTAAACTGATATATTTATATTGCTATTAATTTTTATATTAAGCTAAAATTAATATTATATTATTAAAGAATCTCTTCAAATGCCTTGTGTATTTCTTTCTGCTACCCTGTATCTCTTTTTCTCTCAGTTTTTCCTCTTGTCACAATATATTCTGGTATATTCTTCTAATAACAGGGGAGGAAAAAAGAGAGGCAAGTTGATTACTTCTTCCTGATGTTCTCAGTAATCTACTCTGCGGCAGTGAATCATGGACAACATATGCTCATCAAAACAACCAGCTCAACACATTCCACCTGCCTACGTAGACACCCATGTATCAGATGGCTGGACCCTGCATCCAACTTCGTGTTGGCAGACGCAAAAGGATAGAAAGGACGTAAAACGTTAATCTTCGCGGATCATAATTCTCTTTCTTAAAAAAAAAGGAATAGTAAAAAAAACCATTTTATACATGCACGGTGTTTGACGAGGTACGCGTGGTCATGCGGCTAAAACAAATGTACCGCTGGCTGAAAAGCCGGCTTGCGGTGATCGAAACCCGAGGTGGACAGAAAGGATTTTTCTCTATCGGGGGTGACATAGAAATCCGGAGTCTCACACGTCGTGGCGACTGCTTTGACCAAGCGGCCTCAGATTCTATTGTGTGCCCAAACAACTCCGACATACACCAGCAATGGTACTATGTGTCATAAAGACAGTTTTTATTTTGTAACAGTGTTTGACGTTTTGCTAGGTAAAAGATAGAAATCGTTGATGGAGATAAGCACAACAAAAGCATATATGCTATTGTATATAGTACACTAAATATGCGAGGCCGCGAGTAGAGCTGCAGAAAAAAAATATATATAAAAAAAAGAAAATATAAAATGGTATTAAGAAGCTGAACCTAAGAAGAGACGAGACAAATTATGACGTGTCAAATCTTCATCAGATACAATATATAAATATAAATACAAATACAACAACACACATAAGGCAAGTACTTATCTATCTGAAAAGGGCCATGTGAAAGAATGATAGGAAGAGAAAGTGACAAGACCACAGTGCTAGTTGGTCGCATGACAAGTGGTCAATAGGACAAAAGAGGGCCAGAAAAGAGTAAAACAAAGTAAGGATCTCCTGAAAAAGAGAAAGCATGAGTGTCAAGAGGGAAGAAGGCAGACGATGCGAGAATAAAAGAGGAGGTCAGTAATTAAAATGAAAATAGTTGGGTTCCTTTGGATGGAAAATACCGAAGCGGGCTATCAGTCGGTTCTCCAAGGCTAACCGATTGTGGGTAGCCGAGGAGCAAGGGACGATTCCAGTAACCCGGAAATCTTCAGATGTATCGTGACATGGAGATCTGAAAATGGAGGATACAGGAGTGTCGAAAACGCGTTCGATGTTGTACAAGTGTTCAACGACCCTAAACGCCTAACCGGTTGGCCAATATACGTTTTAAGACAGCACTGACAGATAATGGCGTGTAAGATTCCTAGATACGCAAGTGAAGCTTTTTCTCAAATGAGCATTACGGGAAACGGTCTTGATCAGTTTGAAGTACAAATGGGCACGTACTACACGACCTGTCGCAATGGGACGTAACACTCAAGACTTGGCATGAGTTGCGGAGACGGCTCTTAATCATAATGTCCCACAGGTTCCTGTCACAAATAAAAGCCACCGGGAGGGGGAGGGCGTCAGAGAATAGAAAGCGAGTCGTGTCCTGAATGTCCTCTGTGAACTGTCCTAAATGTCCTCTGTGAACTGTCCTGAATGTCATCTGTGAACTGACCTGAATGTCCTCTGTGAAATGTCCTGAATATCCTCTGTGAACTGTCCTGAATGTCCTCTGTGAACTGACCTGAATGTCCTTTGTGAACTGTCCTGAACGTCCTCTGTGAACTGTCCTGAATGTCCTCTGTGAACTGTCCTGAATGTCCTCTGTGAACTGTCATGAATGTCCTTTGTGAACTGTCCTGAATGTCCTCTGTGAACTGTCCTTTAATATCCTCTGTGAACTGTCCTGAATGTCCTCTGTGAACTGACCTGAATGTCCTTTGTGAACTGTCCTGAATATCCTCTGTGAACTGTCCTGAATGTCCTCTGTGAACTGTCCTGAACGTCCTCTGTGAACTGTCCTGAACGTCCTCTGTGAACTGTCCTGAATGTCCTCTGTGAACTGTCATGAATGTCCTCTGTGAACTGTCCTGAATGTCCTCTGTGAGCTGTCCTGAATATCCTCTGTGAACTGTCCTGAATAACCTCTGTGAACTGTCCTGAATGTCCTCTGTGAATTGTCCTGAATGTTCTCTGAGAATTGTCCTGAATTTCCTCAGTGAACTGTCCTGAATGTCCTCTGTGAACTGTCCCGAATGTCCTTTGTGAAATGTCCTGAATATCCTCTGTGAACTGTCCTGAATATCCTCTGTGAACTGTTCTGAATGTCCTCTGTGAACTGTTCTGAATGTCCTCTGTGAACTGTCATGAATGTCCTCTGTGAACTGTCCTGAATATCCTCTGTGAACTGTTCTGAATGTCCTCTGTGAACTGTTCTGAATGTCCTCTGTGAACTGTCATGAATATCCTCTGTGAACTGTCCTGAATATCCTCTGTGAACTGTTCTGAATGTCCTCTGTGAACTGTTCTGAATGTCCTCTGTGAACTGTCCCGAATGTCCTTTGTGAACTGTCCTGAATATCCTCTGTGAACTGTCCTGAATATCCTCTGTGAACTGTTCTGAATGTCCTCTGTGAACTGTTCTGAATGTCCTCTGTGAACTGTCATGAATGTCCTCTGTGAACTGGTTAACTAACAACTGCCCCATCGCCGACGCAGAAGAAGTAGAACAGTCGTAGGCTGACACGCAAAATCTCAACAAATTTCCACAAGTTTGAGAAATGTTGGTCTTTAATAGTGTCGGAGAGTTTCCTTATTAATATCTGAACTACGGTGGCATATCGTCTGTATGTGTAACACGTGCTTTTTTTCAAATGAAAATACAAATATTTAATATTCAGTCTTTCGTTCGGAAAAAAATTGCCCAAAAAATTGGGGGGGGGGGGGAAGGGGGGGGGGGGGTTTGAGAGACATTTAAATAAAAGGCACTTTAAAGTTTTTAATAATATATCTCACTTATCTGAGGTATCTGTTAAGGTCCTTATTTAAAGCAGTCGTACACTCCTTTGTTTGTGTTTTATACTGTCATGGCGCTCTAGGCTTTTGCACACACATTTCTTCACTTGGAATCTCGTCTCCTTCAATAGAAATCCTCATGCAGTGATCCAGTGAACAATCTCCTAGCTGGTTTCTTACTGGAGTCATTATCGCAAGTTATAGACTGACTTATTCATTTTTTATGTTACTCCTGCATGTTAGTCTTATAGTGGCCGCTAAATAAACGATTTACTGAGTTGAAAGGAAGTGAAATGTGAGCGTTGTATTCTGGAACATCATATCAGCTTACCACACTAAAGATGACTTGCCTCCATGAGTCTAATTGTTTGCTGATAGTCATCACAAGTGCCACACTGATGGTTTCAGTAGCTCGCTGCCTGTTGAAGACGCCAGCTTATCAATGCATGTTGTAACTTCTAAGTGTTTGATGTTATATTTCACAACTCAAAACTGCATTTTGATAACCAAATCAGTACTCAGCAGACATTCGTTAGAGACCTTGAGCATGTTCACCATCTTTACCACGTGAGTCTCAACTTAGGAATGCGAGCTCTTTCTTTACCATACACACATTGATGACATTGCACTCTACATACTATAATAAATTTAATGTAACAATTGCAACATTGAAATAAGTAAATTCATGAGAGATAAGTAGAACTATATTTTTATTGTTGTGGTAAACATTTAGAGAACAAAGAAAAATATGTTCAAACACAAGAAAGCACACGCCAATCAACCAATAGAATAATATGAAAGTTAATGCAGACACGGAAAAATGTAAAACTACACTAGAAACTAAGCTTATAACTAGATAGAACTATTACACATGTATAGAGAGCAGAGCAGTACGTTCAATATTTATTTTAAGAAGCGAAAATCGCGAATATAAAAAAATGTAAAAAAATATAACAACCAAATCATTTACAGAAAATGGAATTTTTAAATTTGATAAATAAAATAATAAAAACTAGTATTTTTTATGTGTAATACAGTGTACAAAATGCATTGTATTATTATTGTAGAGTAACTGTAGTCTGCATGGTAAAATATTTTCTTTAACATATATCAATTTAAGTAAACAAAAATTCTAGTTTGATATTTCTAATTTGTTTATAAAGGACGTGTGTTAAAATGTCAGATTTTGTTGCAAATAGCACAAATGAATATTGTAATGAATTTAAAAATGTGGAACTGATTGGTTGATAATGAAATGTGCACAGCACATACTATCTTTAGTTTTGTCGGACAGAATAACCTGTGTTGACAAAAACTGACGAGATCACCCTCTGATTGTGGACTTACTTCAAGATTATCTGATCATCTTGATCGGAAATTTAAGAAACTGATGAGGAAATATTTCTTATTTTGAAGTGACAAAAAAAAAGCAATAACAATAAATGAAAGCGTATGAAAAATGAAAACAAATGTTCAAATGTTGACATTAAAGATACATGTGTTTTGCTAGCAGTGCAAATTATAAAAATGATATGAAAAATTGAGCAAAAGCACATATTTTTAAACCACTTCATAATGACACTGTACTACTTCTAATTGAGTAAACCTTTATCGAGTTCATCTCTCCCTTCTTCCTCACCTGTTCTTATTCACCTAACCTACTTTCTTCATTTGTTATTGAAACGTTATTGTGTTGCTGCTATTTTTTGTTTGTAGCTGCACCTCTCTTTTTATTTCCTGTTTTTTTTTCCTTA